>JAAAKE020079957.1:0-24519 GCA_010014785.2 Anisolabis maritima | reverse complement strand
GAAAATAAAACCAACCTCCCTGAATGTCCCCATGTTTCCTTCATCATAGAGAACACAAGTTGCTTACTTATTGAACCGATATTAATTTCTATTTATATTCAAATAGTTTTTTTTTTCTAACTATAATCAAAAAAAAGTTATCTCATTTAAATTTGTTATCTTTTATCTATACTCTATTTGTTTTACGCATCACAAGTTGGATTTTTTTAAAGAAATACTTGTATTATTCCACCATTCAAAAACTAATTTAAAATAAATAACTACAAATTCCCTTAGGATTTTATTATTCTATATAAATAAAAATTAATACATTTTTTTTTTTTGATATCACAATAGCGAATGGGATTCAGCTCAACTTTTTTTTCTCTTTGATTCAATTTTTTCTTTATCACAACTATCCAATTTTACTCTTTTTTAAAAAAAAAGCTTCTTTAAGCTTGGAGCAATACTCCAAACTACGAATCATCTTTGATCTTTATTATTACCCTTTATATAAAGATGTAATGTATGTTTATAAGATCAATATCTATATCTCTTTGCTTTTGACTGTTTTATCAAAAAATATAAAATCAAATTCAAGATAAGTAAATAAGATGAACTTTTTGATTCTCAAAAATATTCCTTCATCATGTGAATTTAGGGAAATTCCAATTTCGAATTTATAAATTGTTTTTATGGAAATTGATTTTTTTTTAATGGATTTTAATATTTATAGACTAAATACTTAGGTATATTAGAGATATTATCAAAGTTTCATCTCGTTTAATTAGCAAGTTATAAATTAAGTTTTCTTCTTTGCAAAGTATTTCGTTCCTCTTAAAAAATCATGATCATTTACTGCGTAAATATTCAATTCATTTAAACCATATGCGACCACCGATAATGGCCCTTTGTTTAACAATATCTTTTCCTCATAAACCCAACCTACTTTTAAACGTACCTAGTCAGATTCAGTGAAATAACTTTATTTTTTTGATTAAATCTTATCTTATATATTTTTTGTTTATTTCCTTACTAATTAAAATACAATAATTTTGAAAATTAGATTAAGATAAAGTGAATTTAAAACTCTTAGAAGAGCCAAGAACTAAATTTTTTTAAAAGAACCATCATTCCAATTGGAAATTGTTTAATAGGAGAAAATTTTTACATAAAAGAAGATAATACATTTTTGAACTGAATATATCCAATCTCGGTTTTTTCCGAAAAATTTTAATTTAATTTTTAATTCTAACAGATTGATAATACTTTTTCAATTGAATAATTTTTTAATTTATTAGAAAATATGACATCTACAAAAAATAAATATATCTGGAATAAGATTTTTAATTAATTTATATTCATCTTAATATTTTTCAATGCTTTGTTCTTTTTAAATGAATTATTATGTAAATTCCATGCCGAGAGTCCGAATATATCAAACTATCATGAATTGCTTGTCTTGTAAATGTAATTAAACTCAAACTGATAAATTTAATCAGCAATTTGTAAAAACTCTCTCGTATCTAAATTTATTTAAATTACATTTTTTTTTTTTTAGGCTAATTCAGACATTCACTCTTAATAACATAATTCTTTTAACCAACCAAAGGATAGTAGGTAAGTAAAGTTAATGTATCGCAAAAAAAATTCGAAACCAAAATTATTTGAAGGCCCTCTGAGTCCATTTTACTTATTGAAATATGTGTGTATGTCTGGTAATTTCTTTCCTCCATGAACAGTCATAACATAATCATTCAATAAAAATTGAAACCATAAGATTTTAGATTTATTTTTCATTTTCTGGATTAAATTTTTATAAATTTTTCAAATCTAAAATTAGAATATTAATTAGTCAAAATTTAAATTTAGTTTAATTACAAATATTTTTAAGGCTCACATATTTATATTAATTATGTCATCATATCATTGAATTGATAAGAAAACTTTTGAATTATAAAACACATAACACGTACAAAAATTTTTTAAAAATGACTAAATGACTTGATCATGCAAAAATTTTTGTAATTAAATTTTAGTTTTTAACTATACCGGTAAAGTAAGGCTAGCTAAAGTTAATATAATCGCAAAAAAAAAAATCCAAATTGAACTAATGCTACCTAAATGTCTTTTGAGGATCTCTGAGCCCATTTATGTACTTTTTGGAATCATGTTGTGTGTGCCTGAGTTAACGATAACTGTTGAAATTTTTCACATATAAAATAGGCCTAAATGCCAACCAAAAAATGAATCTGACAATTAAGAGAGATACTAGAGGGGTGAAAATTTTTTTTCTTACTTACCATATAGTTTTTTTTTATATATTCTGAAACTAAATCTTCATCCGAGTAAAATTATATATAAAACTTGTATCTATTATAAATAACTTATAGTGAAATAATTATTTTAAGTTGATAGCCAAAAGCCATTTTTTTCTTTATTAAGCAGCTGTTGGTAACCCATTAGGACTGAATGGTGGGTAACCAACAGCTTAATATACGTATATCTCTAAAAGCCATCCAAATAAAAATAAACAAACTATAGAACTATAACCTCTAGTGCTGCACCAAGGGACAGGGCCATATAGACTTTTTTTTTAATTTATTCAGAATTGATCTTTAGGTCATATCTTTTTTAAAATTTTATATTTTATACAAAATACAGAGGTAAAAACATAAATATATCACAAAACAGAGACATGTAGACTTTAAAAATTAATTACAATACAAATTATCAGCCCTGTCCTTTGGTACAGACGCAGAGGTCTAGCCTCAATTATCAAAAGTCAGAGGTTCGCTTCCAGTCCAAAGCGAAAAAAATTTATTTAAATTATATTGGATACCAAATAATTTAAATAAATCTAAATGGCCTCAGGTGCCGAAAAACATTTTAAATAAATACAAATCCAACTATATTTATTTATATCAATTGGTATCTAAATGGTTTAAATAATTTTCATCGAGATCCGTACCCATATCCCTTGAAGGTTATCAATATTTAATAAAAATATTAATATCTCTAAAAATCTCAGGCACGGGGTGGGAGGTATTATAATTAATTAAAATATAATCTTAATCAGAATAAGAAATTTAAATATATTAATTAAAATTAATCATAATTAAATAATAGTCAAAAATATATATCTTTTTTCTTAATTAATGATATGTACTATATTAGAGTAAATAAAGATACTTTGATTGGCTTAGTAGATTGATACTAATTACTATTCTAATTTTAGATTTAGGAAATTTATAGAATTTTAATTTAATCCTGAATAGACAAAATAAAGGTTTTTTAAATCTTGTCTCGGCATCTGAGGCCATATACACTTGTAAACCATTACCAATTTATTATTTACGATACTTGTTATCCAGGCATATTTATTTAAATCAATTGGTATCCAATGCTTTAAATAAATTTTCATCGGACTTCCTGGGATCCGAACCCACATCTCTTGACTTTTTAAGGTTAACAATATTGACATTGTCAATAGTTTTAACCTCTCGGCCACAAGGTGGGGGCTAAAAATAAAGCTAAAACCTCTATAATTTTTGATAAATTTTTATTTTCTCTTACCTATTTGTGAAATATATAATGAGAAAATATTGTTTTATATCCTGATGTAAAAGAGAAATGAAATTTCAGAAAATAAAAAACTAAAATTTAATTTTTTCACCCCGTGATCCATGTTTAATAATTCTTTTAATCAACATATGAATTATAATTTTATTACATCACATATAAATTCTTAATTTTATTTGAAAGTTTATTTTATTACCCAGTCATTAAATAATTAACCTAATTTATTGTTGATTAATCTTCAAATATAATTTGAAATAGAGAGAGAAAGAGAGGGAAAGATAGAGAGAGATTGATGTTAGGGGTTCGTTCTTAATACAATTTTCAAATAGATTAATCAAGTAAATATTTCGTTATTGGGAAACTTTGTTGCGACTTGCGAATAATTAAAGTCCTAAAGCATTGATGAAAGCCGAGTGATTAGAAGAGGAAGGGAATGGCAACTTGCTCTTTCTATAGCCAACTATTCCTATATATCTTACATGTAGCATATTATACTAATAGCGTTAAATTTCCCGATCCAAATTGAAAACAAATCAATACAATTTTCTTCCTTTAATTTTCATTAATTATTTATAATTTTATGATATAAAGTTAAAAAGCATACCATATTTATATCAAGGTAGCTGGCGGCTGTCGAAACATAACTCACTTAACCGCTACTAAAGCGATTAACGCTTTTTTTCATTGGAGCGCGTTCCGATACAGCTTTCAGCGATCGCGTCAAGCGTCAATGGTGCGGTTCATTTGCGCTCATCAAGCACGATTAGTATGCAGCCATTGTTCTTTTCATCGTATTCATCACTTTTTGTAAATGATTCTCACGTCTCATTCTCTAAAATCTATTAATTACAAAATGAGATAACGCCTCTCTCTTTCTCCCTTTCTGTCTATTCAATCTATATCCGACTATATCTTTTTTTTTTATTTGATTTGAATTGAATGAATGATGCATTGATCTGCTGTTAACGTCATAGTTAAACATCTCTTTCCTTTATTCTTCTTAATAATTATCAAATAATGATTACATATTTGAATTGAGAATTTCGATAAATTAGAAAAATTTTTCTTTCGATTTATATATATATATAAAATATATTTTTATAAAAGTAAAAACAGTGATTGTCGATTAATTTCAATTTATTAGTTCATAACTGAAATTCTTAAGACAACCTCAATGAGATCTTTTATAACTAAATAAAGAACGTCTGTAATAGTGCTTTGATGTTTTCTTGGTTTTAGATAAATGAATCCTAAAAATTAGCCCTGTCCCTTGGTTTCTCGTATCAAAGATCAGTTCGCTTCCCGTCCTGAGCGACAAAAATTTATTTAAGTTATATTGGCTACCAATTAATTTAAATGAATAACGACTGAGTCTAAATAGCCTCAGATGTCGAAAAAGACTTATAAAAAAAAAAAAAAGTCCGAAAATTATTATTTTGATAAATAGGCTTATATAATTTTGGGGCATTTTTTTTTTCAGAATTTTCACCTTTTTTAAAATAAAGCCTTAGTGTTCAGTATTTTGTTAGTTTTATTTATTATTTTAGAGTTATTACCTTTACCAATATCCTTTGTCATTGTATGCCTTGAGGCGCCAATGGCCTTAGATGTCGAAACAACCACGATAGGTGCCACAAAAATTTATTTAAATTTTATTGGATACCAATTTAAATTTAAATAAATATGGACGGAGTCTAAATGGCCTCAAAAGCCGATAAAGACTTAAAAAAAATAAACCTACTTAGTAATAATAATAATAATAATAATAATAATAATAATAATAATAATAATAATATAAATTCTATTTACTTTTCTCCACTTATTAAGACATGACATTTTTTGAAAAAAATTAATAAATTACTTTCTCTTATAGATTTAATAAAATATTCACACAGTTAATAATTGAAAATTATTATTTAGGTCAATATAAATTAATCCTTTAAAAAAATTGAGATGGATAAAGTTAAACTTCCTCAAAAAATTTCAAGGCTAAGTGAAAAACCATAGCGACAAGGTCGCATATAATCCCCCCATACATGCATATAGAAAATAAAATTTTTACTTTTATAATTAGAAATTTGTTATTAATTCGAAAACTTCCTTAACTCATTCATTATATTTATTTTTTATTAATCAGCTTTTAATAGGAGGCCTTCATGTTTTATTCGAATAAAATTTTTTGTTTTAAGTCATAAATTGACTGGACTGATAAAATGAGCAAATTCAATGTTCTATTTTTTTTGAAAAATTCTTATAAATCTTATTCAATATATTATTTATTTTATAATATTAAATATGTGATTAAAATAATATATATATATAACGAACCACGATATCAATATCTGTTTCGAATTTAAAGAAAAAAAAAAAGAGAAATTTTTTAGTAACTGTTCAAATTAATTATATATATCATATATATATATCACTGCTATAAAGACTATAAAATCTTCAAAAAATCACTATTCGATGAAGCGACGAAAATTTTTATTAATATTGAATTCCTGATGACGGATGTGCTACGGAAATGAATAGTCAAATTATTATGTTTTATACAAATAATGATTATTTAATTGCATTATTTTCTATTAATTTCATTTTTAACGAAATTATCCCAACCATTTGATAATCCACTTATAAGAAATAATCAAGTGCTTCTTTCAATTTCTCTATTATAATTTTCCCTAATACTCATTAAAATTTATATTATTTCTCAATTCATTTAAAAACATATAGATAATGAAGGTTTCTTCTTCATGATTCATTACCTTATAAATTTTTAATCTTCCGCAAGCAGAATGAACATGCCTTTTCTCTAAATCCTTTTAAATTGACTTGTTTTGTATGGAATCCAAGAGGTATTTAACAAAAGACCTAATCACTCTTTTAAAATAACAATAGTTAAAAAATCGACATTCAAATCGTAAATGAGTCTCTTTCGGCTTTGTTATCGTTAACAAGCTTTAAAAACGCCTTTTAAATTAAAATTGGTTAAAATATAAAAAAAAAAATCAATTTATATTTTATTGAATGGTTAAAAAAAAAAAAACTTAATATGAATTCTATCAAAATAAATAAAACTGAAGTTCGTTTTTCTGTTGATATTTTTGAAAGTGACATTTTTTTCTAAATTTTCTGAATTAAATAATTTGTTTTAAATAAAAAAAGAATGTCATACCAGCTTTGTTCATTTTTCGTATTGTTTTTATATTGGCACATGTTTCAAAAATATTATTTTTTACTTTATTAAAACATGATATATAAACCTACTATATATAAATGTCAAAGTATTGTAAAAAAAAATACCATATTCCGGTTTCAACTGAGGTTAGATATAAAGTAATCCTCTGAAGCTAAAAACTGAATTAGTAAAAATCTCTCTATTTTATTAACATATTTATATTTCTAAAGAGATAATATTTTATATTGATTAGTAGTCTTTGTTTTTCATGAAGAAATCTATATAAACTTATAACACTTCAACGTAATGCATGTTCCAGTAGCAACCAGATTATTTAAATTAAATGAAATATGAAAATAAATTCTTAAGTTGTATGCAAAAAACAAATAAAATTCATAAATAAGGAAATATATATACAATTTATTCACAGATTGTTAAAGATCGATTCATAAACAAAAGATTTCATAAACCTACTTAAGCATGAGCGTCCATAAAGCGTTGCTTAAACACGTTTCTCTTAAAACTGAAAACTCACGACTCGATCATCTGCCAATTGCATACAATCAGCAGTATGAGAAACTAGGAAAGCAGAGAGCCAACAGAAAATCAGATATTTTCTCATAAATTCCGTTTTTTCAATTCAAATTCACAACTATTTCTTACAAAAAGTGGATTTAAAAAAATAGATATTCACCATACAGGGCCCTAGACAACTCTAAAAAAAAGTAATTAGGACTCAACTGGGTTTGAGCACCTTGGATAAAAACTTCTTTGGGGTACCAAGGAATTAATTGAAATGAAAATATTTTTTAATAGTTGATATCCTAATGCGGGAGTGCATACACATAGTTCCGTTTTATTCTATTTCATTATTATAAATTCCTACTTTTTTAAAATTTATTAACGATATCAACCAATGCTATCTATACACATATATATCTTAATAAATTCTAATCAAATTCTGCCAAATATTAAAAAAAAAAAAAAAAAAAAAAAAAAAAAAAACAAGTTTGAAGTAATTTCCCTATGGAGCATTGTAACTTGTTTTTCTATTGTTCGACATTAAGTTTCTGGAGTCAAGCTCCCTGAACGGAGACCCGCTGTCTCGTCGCAATGCTCTACTTCTAGAACTTACCGCCATTTTGATTAATTACAAGTTTGGGTCTCGCATCTCTCTCTATGGAGACCCACGATGACGTTGAGAACGGCAAGTTGGCTTTAGTGAGATTTTATTAACACTCAAGGGTTTAATAGTAATGCATTAGAAGGCAACGAGCCTTAGGCAGCTCTAGCGTCATGTTGGTCCTCTGAGAGAGGAGACCCTTGCTGCAAAATTGATATGTGATTAAAATCAGTGAAATTATGACTGCCAAAGGGCACTTTGAGTATATAATGCTTATAAAGTGTTGAATTTACTAAACAAAGGGGCTCTGAAAGCCTTCCTGTCAAAAAATAACCTGTGATTCCTCGCTTTTTTATTCTCTTTTCTTATTCTTCCTTTCTCATTCCGTCGCGGCATCGTTTGTTAAAAATGAATATGACTCTATATATTTCTCTCCCCTCTTGCGTTTTTATAGAGAGAAAACGGCTCTTGAAAAATATCAAAAGAATTTGAATAGGTGTCGTTTGTTGTTTTCTGAGGCTCAAGCGTGAACTGAAAAAAAGACAATTGAATTGCGAGAGATGGGGTGAGAAAATGTTTACGAATCAAGAGATGCTATTAAATGTTTACTGTTAACGAACTATCATTCTTTCTGTTTATATTACAATTTGTTTTGAGCTACTGGAGATGAGCTGCCACCCTCACGCTTCTCCCTTTTATTTCAACCATTCATCTCTTGAAACCATTTTGACTCTCGAAAGCTTTTGTTATAAAGCTTGTTGGGTCTGAGGTGTAAGTGTAACATGAGCCTCATTACAACTACTATATATAAGTCCTTTGCAACCTCATATGCTGTTGTTATATATAGAAATATCTCTTCTCTATTGTAAATTCTAAAAGTAGGACCTCTTAAAAGAGTAACTAATTAATATAAGCGGTCGAATCAAATTTAAATCGGATTTAATTATTAATTTTTTTAATTACAGTTTTCTCAAATTTTTCTCTTATTTTGTCGTAAAATGAAGCAGATGGAGTTTTTAGCCAATTGCGCAAGACTTATGACAAGTTATCACTCCTTACAGGCTATTTATGATAATTATATTTGAAATACTGCACCTATATCATCTCATAGTGATATCCGATTAGACTTAGACGCATCACTACACACACACACACACACACAAGTGGTGTAGGAAAGAGGAGGGGGCTGGAGGTTTCAAGCTTCCATCTCCTTGGTCTTAAATACAACTTTATAAACTAAAAAATTTAATAACTCTCATACATTTTAAGTATTTTGTTTTAATAAAAAAATTAAACACATACATATGGGCCTATATATGGTATATATATAATGAGCACTCACATAATTTTTGAATTGTTACGCCACTGAATAGGAATAAAGATCACAATACTAGCTAAACACCTTTCTGCTTAATTATAAAATAAAAAAGCCTCTCCTCTTAAAAAAAATTGAAATTATTTGAAAAAAGATATGTGAAAATAAAGAATTTTTTTCTTTTCTTTTGTAAACAATTAAAAATTTGATTCGCCTATCGAATGATTTAATTAATTAATTTTTTCTTTATTAACCGGCTATTGGCTAACCATTATCCAGTCCTTCTCTTTTTTTTGCATTTGTCTTTATATATTTTTTATATAATATAATAAACAGCCATAATAATGGCTCCAAAAGAGAGCCGAAACGTCGAGTTAATCTCAACAACCAACACGGCCCTAACCGTATAAATAATATTTTAGACACACACACACGCGGTATATATATTATTTTACGTTACAGTTATCCAGGCATATTTATTTATATCAATTGATATCCAATTGATTTTAAATTAATTTTCATCGGACTCCCTGGAATCCAAAACCACAAACATACTTTTCCTTTGAAGGGTATTAAATACAATAAATATAAAAAACAAAACCAAAAAACTTATAAAAAACAATAAAATATATATTATCGAAGATATTATATATATATAAAGTAAAATTATTTTAATAGATGATTATACGATTTAATTTATTACAATTTATTTACTATTTGATACATAAATTAAGTAAAATATATAATTATTACTCGATTTTATTATATGCTTATAAGAACTTGACAGTTTTTAAATTTAAGATGTGTAAAATGCTTTCAATCATTGAGTAAAGTGAATTCTCTTTCGTTTTTTTTTTCCTAAAGTGTAACATACAGATTTTGGCTTGAATTCAACCGGTAAAATAAATCGGTTTGGAGATGCTGCCGCTGGTGCTTGATGCTTTTGTATAGACTTCAAGATTCATATAAGATTTAAAAAAGGGAAGCATTTGAGATTTAGAATCGATCAAATATATTCAGATTGCGTATAGAGTTGCGAAATAGAATTTGATGAAAAGTATTGAAATTTTAATATATTTCCCTCTTTTTTCCTCATTGCATATTGAGAGATAAGTTGATAGCTAAAGACTTTTTAAGATTTAAAGAGAATCAGATTTTTTTTTTCATTTAATTTAAGTGCAACATTTTATTATCATTATTTTTTACCCCATGCGGAATTTTAATTTCAAATATAAATGAAATACAAATCAAACCAAATCGTTTAATATTAAAATATAAATATGAATGCTCTCCCTCTTTTATTATTATGAAAAATAATTTTTTTTTTTTTTTTTTTTTTAATCTTTTTACGGTCGCTTAGACATTACAAATACCAAGTTTAGTCGATGTTTGTTGGTAACTATAAACTTTCTTTTGACGTCTTATCTGAAACTAAAAGGCAAAAAAGTGAAACTATATCAACAATATAGGCCTATCTAAATCATCGAATGTATAAATTTGTTATTTTCCTTGCTGTAGCTAGTAATTAACAAATACGAATTCGTGGTCCATTCTAGAACTCTGGAGCAATTAATCGAAAAATCATTGATGAGTTGATCTTTTGGATTCTCAATCGCCCAATAACCAAACACGAAGTAATTTCTCAAATCCATGAAATTCTGATAGTAAGAGGAAGACAATTTTGTTTTTCATAAACTAAACTTTAAGGAGTGGCTGCATATGGTGTCAAATGATAGAACATGTTCTGAAGGTGTAGAAAATTACTTTGAAATGATCATTTTAATTCAGAAAATATTTTTAAATTTTATTTTATTAATAATTTAACTGATGATACAACAAACTGTCTTTATATTTAGAATATTGTCTATGATTAGGGAGAGTAAATTTGGTTTATGAAATTTAATATTAATATTTAAGCTTCAAGTCTCAATTTTATTAACTTTTGGTATTATAAATATCCTGCTAAAAGAAATAAAGAGAAGAAAATAGAAAAGAGACAGCCAGAAAAAATTGATATATTTTTCCAAGCATCTAATTAGTTTTCTTTTTTCATTTTCAACGAACTTTAAAAAAAAAACAGCTTCAATATTTTAAATCAAATTTCTTAAAAAACTATATTTTTTTTTTATTTTTTTCTAAATTACACTTTGAAATTGAAGAAAAAAAAATGGATTGTCATTTCCTTTGCTACTAACATTTTGCATCCTCTATGAAAAGACTATCTATCTATGCATATATTTGCACACACACTCGGGCAACCGCACAAGAGAAAGAGAGAGGGGGAAGAGCTTGGCTTCTACGTGCTCCACGTGGACGCGCGTCTTGTTTTTAACAAATTGCTTACAGCCCCGGTGGCATGCGAGTCACGTGCCCCATTGCGTATTCCGCCTCCGGCCACGATGTCACCCCCGAGAGGAAGGAAGGTGGCCCGCGGGACGAGCATAAAGGTATCTCCACCGCCAACCCCCTATACACATGTGCACCCGAGTCCCTTTTTATCCCTGTGACGGTTCATTAGCACGCCATCTAATTAGATTGTGCCTATACACTACACTTTATTACCAACCTCACAAAAACAAATTAAACCCTAAGCCCTAAGCCCCAAATGTGAAATTTAATTATTTTAACTTGTACGTCAGAATAAAAGTTAGTGCTGAATTGCATTGCAATACAAATTTAGAATATAATAAGAGAATATTGTATTACGCCAAGCCAATTATCATATATTGCTAGAGTGCAATAGTAGACAAGACACTGTCTATAGTTAATTGACAGACGACAAACTTTGGGTGCGGCAAACTGCCGTTAATGAAGGCTGTGGTTTCAGTGATGTACACGAAGGTTGTCACATGTTCTCGCCTTTGAAAATGAATCCATACCAGGAGCGTACTTGCATGCAAGCTTAGGGACAATGTTAGTGTGGTTGTGAAGACGCCTGTCGCCGTTGGCAACCCTAATGAGGGACGTGTGTATTTGAGAAGAAGAAGGGTGCTAGAAAAGAAACCCAAGAGAAAGAGACTCGGTTCCTAAGAGAAACTCAGAGAAAGGAAAGAGAGAGAGAGAAAGATAAAGGAGAGGTGTGATTAGGTTAAGTCGAACGAACCAACAAGCGAACTAGAGAGGAAGAAGAAGTTACTGGGTTTGGGCCAAAGTGTCGACATTGTCAACGGGCTCCAAGCCAATTTCTACTTCATATACTTTTAATATATAAAAATCTCTGTTTGTGGAAGGCACGCGCCAGCGCACAGTCGCCTTGATTAAAGTACGTTACGGTTCGGTTTATCGGTGTGTATGAATGCCGGTTGATGTTCATCCATTTTACTATCCCAGCACGTGGTTTGTGATCCGGGACGACTATGTCGTCATGCAGTCAGCTGGCTAAATTCCCACGACCATATGTCCGTTCACCCTACCTATT
Source organism: Anisolabis maritima (assembly GCA_010014785.2). Classification (NCBI taxonomy): domain Eukaryota; kingdom Metazoa; phylum Arthropoda; class Insecta; order Dermaptera; family Anisolabididae; genus Anisolabis; species Anisolabis maritima. The sequence goes on along the minus strand of JAAAKE020079957.1, from coordinate 11,924 downwards.
CATCAATCCCTCAACAAAACGTTCTGTCTATCCATGTGTTGACGTTGCGAAATTAAAATATAAATACATAAAAGCAATTATTGAGATAGGGTTGTTGCACCCGGGCTGGAATGTTGATATTGGGCTGGGTAAAGGGTGTGAAATGTCGCGTAATAGTAGTTTGTTTCTCTGCTTTATGTGCATACTACTGTCTATCTATATAATACCTATATCCATATGTGCTTTTAGATGGAACTGTGCAGTTGATTGCCAATTATCTACACCCCAGTTTGTTCTGACAAAATCTGATTGAATATATCTAAAAAAATTGTTATCTACCTAAAGACAAGTGCCTGCCCAACCCTTGGAATTTTAAAAAGAATTTTTATATTTATCAAGTTACCCATAGTCAGATATATAGATTTTAAATGCAGTCAGAACCTCGTTTTTTTTTGTGGCGAAATTAAATTAGTTCGTGTTTGCTGGTTGCTGCTCAGTTGTTTATTTCTAGTAAGATTTAACAAATGCGCATGCATGGTCCGGTTTGCTGCACTTCATCGAAAAATCGATAGTGAGTTGGCATTTCAGTTGCTTACCTTCTAGCAACCAAACACAAACTACTTTTTTCAATCCATGATATGAACAGAATCAACCTTGGATAATGGTTTTTTTTAATAGTTCTTCCAGAACAGATATATGACTATAATTAATTTAGGGTCGATTATTTCTGTTACCACGACAACCACTGAAGTAGAAAAAAATTCCCACCGGTTTATTTATTATACTGATGGTAATTTGAGAAAAAACTATATCAAAGAGAAGTTCAATTCTTTATGTTACTAGTAATTTTTCTAAAACAAATTTTATTTGATCCTATTTTTATTTCTCAAATTCAGAAAAAATACAAAATTTATTATTCCTCCTGCTATATCTATAATTGGGTTTTGTTTTTATTAACATTAATTTATAAAATTCATTTAATCTCTCCCACTCTATGGTACAGTTTTAAATCCTTCATTCCTCCACTTTGCTTTTTGACCTAGTCATCTTTTTGAAAAGAGTACTTGGGGTATCGTATGTTAATTAAAGCCTCATTGTATCTTTGTATCTAAGTAAAATTATTCATAATTCAATTATTTTAAACCTAAAATTACTTCCTTTTTTATATTAATAAATGTTTAGAGATTATAATGTTATATATGCATTTCTAAATCCGTTTGAAATCATTCACAAAAGCTGATTATTTTATTTTATTTTGTAATTAAATTATTCAAATTACTAAATAAGCGACCAATAATTCATTTAACCGTAAAAATATAAGTTAATCATTTATAAAATAGCTATTCCGCTGATTTTGTTCAACATATCGAATATAAATCCTTGTTAATAATTCCGTAGAGGATTTAAAATATTTAAAGGAAAAATATTATTGTTTGGATATTTTTTTGTGTTAAATGAAAATTATTTTATATTTCTATTTGAAAGTAAATATTTATAAATATATAACCTAGTGAATGCTTCAAAAGATCAAATGGATTACCTTCCTTTTGAAAGGATAATAATATTAATAATTCATAATCAAATATTATCACAATTTATCAGACTGAAAGAATTTGGGAATCAAATTCATTGATGTTTTTTTTTAATAATTTTAATATTAAAACCATTTGGGTGAGGAGGGGGGGGGGGGATTTCTTTTAATTTCTATTGCCTATTTATTATTCTATATTAATAATTAAAAATGTATAAAAAATGAATACAGTGAAACCTCTTAATAACAGTCTTCCTAGGTACTCAAAAATGTGCCCGTTTTGTCCATAATTTGGAGTTGTTTTTTAGACTTTTTCGGCATGTAAGGCGATTTAGACTAATATAATTCAAATAAATTTTATTTCTCAGAACGGAAAGCGAACCACTGACCCTTGTAATGAGAAGTGAGACATGTACCTCTGCTCCAAGGGACAGGGGCTATTGCATTAATTTAAATACAAAGGTGTCAGAGAAGAATTAGTACGATATCTTGAAGTATACGGATAATATTATATAAAAAACTGGTCTATTAGTCTATCCGCATTTAAATATCTTACCCAATTAGAAAATTAGAAAAATAATTTAATTAAATAAAGTAAAATAGTTAGGATAGCTATCATATTTCTATGTAATAATATATAAAAGACATAGTGTATAAGAATGAGAAAATTAAATTGCTGAAATTGCCATATTTGGTATGATTACACTACATTATTTTGCTGATTCTTCAATTGGTAACATATAGAGAGAAAATAAGAAAATGAGTGAAAATTCTCATATTAAAATTTTTATATTTTTTTTAATGGTATAATTTTGATAAAACGCTCATTAGATCATTTGTATCTTTGTATATAACTCTCTCTTTCTCTCAATTGTATGCCTGCACATACATATCAACCTTCCCCTTTTTATGGGACCCACATATCCAGAATACATTCATAAAATTTGAAGCCAAGGGGCGACAAGGTAAACAGTCGGCCCTCGTGTCTATCCGTGCGTCAGTGTGTGCAAAGGCTTTGCCGAAGGGTGTTTTCCCCATGACTCACCCTTCCATGTAGCCCCCCCTATATACTATATATAAAAACGAATCGATGTTCGCCTCCTCGACGCCACTAATTAACATAACTCCACCTGTGTCCGAATTATTCTATTCCCCTTGTGTTCTCTCCAGGCAAAGAATCTAAATAAATTCCAGCGCTATCATGAGAATTTATCAGACATTATTCAAAACGTAAACATAATTATAATGTTTGTATTTATATATTATTATCCATATATCATGAAACCATTTAACATTTCCAATAAATCACCCTCTTTTTCGAAATGCAAATCTTTGGAATTTATCTCAGTATTATAGGTCTATAATAAAAAATAACACTACGTCTAATATATATTATAGAATACTCTGCATTATTTAAAACTTCATTATTAAATTTTTAGAAAAAATAATAAATAGTCAACTAATATATTTTAAAGAATTAATAAATACTTTTATCGTATTTATTAAATTTTTTTGCACCTGAAGTCATATAGATTGTTTATTAAAATTAATTGGCAGCCAATATAATTTAAATAAATTTTATGAAGCCAACCAGTGGCTTAGATCATTCAGCAAGAGCTTTGCTCGCTCAAGGAATAGGGGATCAATTTTTATTTAATGACTCATAGCACATACGGTATTTTATTTTATATAAAATTTTCATTTGAAGAATTATGGCCTTAATTGCATAATTTCTATTTATTTCTTTTCTCAACTTTTTGGTCAATATTTCCATGTCGGAAATCTAATTTTATTCTATTTTTCATTTTTTTTTTTTATATTGAGTATTTTATTAATTATTAAATTTAGAGAAAATTTTTAAGTAAAAGTTTTAATACACTTTTTAACTTTTATTTATTTATTTTTTTTTAATTTTTAGTAGTTTAGATCTACTTAGTTTTTGCAAAAGGTGTCATGGGCTTCTCTCTCCTATCCTCCTTGCAATGGTGATTTTTTCTTTTTTTTACATGATATTTCTTGTTAAAAATATGTCCGAATACATTCCAACAATGAAAAAGCTTTCGTTGACACACAAAAGTATTTCTTTCAGTTAGACTTCAAAAATATCTGTCTTTATTTGACTCCTTTCAGTGTAATCATATTTGAGTTAGAAAAACGTTTCAGGTAAAGTACCACTTCCGGTTGCCGGAAATAGCCTAAAAGTTGATAAAGATGTATGCTTTTGCTGTAATGCCCGTATATAAAATTTGGTTGAACTACATTAAAACGTGCTCGAGTTATCGAGTTAACGAATAGACACACAAACAAATTCAAAAAATGGTATTTTCGGACTTAGGGAGGCCAAAAACGTCAAGATCAATCAAAATCTCAAAATCGGATTTTACAAAACTTTTCCTATATTACGTATATGAAAAAGTAATAATACAAATATTAGAGTCTCTCTCAAAAATTGTTTAGTATAAGTTAACAACGAATAGAATTCTCTCATTAAAGTTGTATTATGAACTTAATATCTGACCATTAGGACAACTATTTTTGTTTCCTTAAGTCAGTTATTAATTTTGAGTTATTTAGACTTTTTAAAATAAATATACATCTCACCACAAATTCATTTTATTCGTTTAAATTCAACCCCCTTGGCACTTTCTCCCATATAAATATTTTTTCTTTTTAATTAAGAGGTTATTCCTACTGGATGAACGCTGCTATATTTTCGGCTAGGAAAGTAGGAAAAAAAAAACAAAAATAATTTTCTTTGACTATTGACATTCTTATACTATTGACAAAGTGTAAAATTTATTGTGAATATCATATCTGTTCACGAAGGACCTCGCAAAATCTTTTTGTATCAAGTAAGTAATGACACCTGAGAGATCTGGTAAAGACAAAAATATTTGTAGGAACATAATCTCAAAAATAGTGAATAAAAACAGACTGCAGCATGTTTTTTCAAAACCCAATTAAAAGAAATGTCTTTCAGGTAATCTCTGATTGTATGATTATGATTAAAAAACTCCTTTGGAAAAAATTCTTTTGGTCTCTTCTTCTTTCTTAACTAACAATATAGCGATGTTCACTCAAATCAAAGTGTAATAATGTGTATTATTTGCGAACAAAAATATATTTATATGATGAAAATCATACATATTATCAACAAGCATCAATTGATCCAACTAAATTAATTGAAAATGAAATTTATGATTCGTAATATACATTGTTTTAATATAGTAAATGAAAGATAAATAAATATCCAAATGAAAACTTGAATGTTTATATTTGAACAATGAGCTGAAAACAGAAACCATCTAGATCTAAAAATAATAATGATTCATCCCTTTAGAATATTGTTTTTCCTTATATGTACTCAAAACTTACACAATATTTTTTTTTAATGTCAATAACAGGTAAATTTGTTTTAAAAAAAGGAAAAAAAAAATTTTTGCTCATTAATTAAATTTTAAAGGATAAAGATTAATAAAACAATTTTAAAATAACTTTATGAATTATAACTTTGTTTTGCTTTAGTGAAATTCAAATTTTGAAACAATTAACGCTTTTAAGAAAATTCCTAACTTAAGTTGAATTTTACTGCTTTTTTTTTTAGATTGAATTTCCTGAGATAAAATTTTTCTTGACTGTTTAATTAAGAAATCCAAGGATTTGAATTAGCCACTTAAGAAAAATTTTAAATTGAAAATTTTATTTAAAAAAAGCCCTTTGTTTAAGATTTTTCTTAAAAAGGTTTCTGAATATGGCCTTATACATCTGGTATTTCACTCAACTGAAGTTTATATAACCTACAGTATTTGCTAAAACAATTTCACAAATATCTTTGACACATAACAAATAAAAGCACTATTTGATATAGCAAGTATTAATAAATACTCAAGCCTTATGCATGACAAGAGAATAAATATTTTTTAACAATACAAAAAAAATTTAGAATCTAATCTCTTTACGTTTCTACGTTTATCAAAATATACCTGTATAAATATATTAAACAAAAATATTTTTTTCTGTTTTAAATGGAATTTCAAACCTGACATTATTATTCCCGAGATATAATCAAAATGCCTTTGACAGGTTAGGGAGCCGTTCAAATATTACGTCACATCCTATCCAGGGGTTCGCCTGAATGTATTATATATAGTATAATGAGCGCCTGAGAGTGGGAGGTTTAACTTATGTCATATTTCAATCAACCAGCGATCACCTTATCATCCATCGTTTTATACCTGATATAAAATTACACTCAAATACAAAGTTGAGGGAAAATAAGGTCAGGGGTAAATATATTATTTAATATGATCTTCTAATAGCGAGGATATTTTTTATTATTCTATCGTATATTTTGAAGATTTTATTTTTTAAAAATCAATACTTTTCAAATGAAATTTAATTACTTTTTGCAATTCTCAATGTTTCCGATAAAATAAATGCAAATACAATAAATATTCTATTATTTTAGCTCTCTTTACAAATAAAACAAACTAAATTTAATTTAAAATCCTTTTGTACCTTTTTGCAACTGGTTTTCGAACGAACATTTTTTTTTTCATTTTGAATGTTCTTTTTTTTAAATCGTCAATTTGATCTAAAAATGAATAGTAGCTTTTAAAAATTTTCTATCATTCTCCACCCTGACGCCTAATTTTTACGCTTGGTACGGAGCTAGAGGTCTAGTTTCTCGTACCAAAATTGGTTCGTTTCTCCACCTAAGTGACAAAAAAATTTATTTATATTATATTGGCTACCAATTAATAAATGGCCTCAGATACCGAAAAATACTTTAAAAAAATATTCATAATCGATAAGAGTTATGGGTAAGTTTGGTTCCTCTTCCATTACGATAAAAATTTATATGAATCAATATGGATACTTAATATAGTAATAAAATACTATCAGATGACGAAAGATTAGAAAAAAATTCTCCTAAAATAAAATTTAATCATATAAATGTTAACATTTTGTTCAGATCTATAGAAAAAAATATCTAATAAATAGATAGACAACCCAAATGTACAATTTTTTTTCGATTAACTCTTCCAAAGCTCTTAAATCTTCCTACAAACAAAAATTGTCAATTTTTTAAGACTTAAAGTTCATTATCTTTAGTAAGAATGGTACATTTTACCAAATTAACTTTCAATTTCAAACTTTTTAAATCAAAATATGATGAAGATTTTTTAGACTTGTATAAAATATTCCAAAGATCGCATCTTTCCAGTTAGAAAGTTCTCCGAAAAGAATCTTGCATTTTTTTCTTATTTGATAAACAGACTTACTTATTTTGTTATCTCTTCCCGAATACCACAGAAATAACCATGTTTAAAAGAAGATGCAGGGGTTGATAGTATAGGGAAAGTTTTTCTTTGAACTTAGTTTAGTTGATCCTCCCAACATGGGGCGCGTATAATAAATAATATTCTTAGTTAAAAAATTAAGCTAAAGGCGATTTCAAACTTGTTATATTATAAAAAAAAAAAAATTTAGGAATGATATCTCTTCCGTTGACCAAAAAAAGCTAAGATAAATTTTTTCCCATATTATTATTTTTTTTTTATAAAATTTATTGAAGCGATAGCCCTATGTTATTTTCCAATTTCTTAAAATAATAAATATAATAAATATAAAAGTTACAAAAACATTTTACAATCAACATAGTAGGATATAAATAAATATTAAAATGTATATACAAAAAAACCAATGAAAATTAAAAGTTCCCTTAATAAGTTTGAGTTTCGGTTTTGTTATAGTGGCATATTATTTATTATATCAAAAAAAAATTTTTTTTTTCATAATATTAATTTACAGAATTGAATTTATCCTAAAAAGTAAGTCCATAATTTTTGCTATCTATCCAAAATGTTTGTTAGAAATATGATCATAAAAGGTGTGTCGTTTGCCACTTTATCAACTATAAATTGTCGGATGAAATAACGCTGCGACAATATCTTCATGTAGATTAACAGCCTCATTGACTTGGGGGTAGAGAGGAAGGAAATGACGTCCTGCAGCCAGGAGAGGATCCCTCCAAGGAAAAGGAACAGGATCCATAAATACAGGACAATTAAAACATTAATGTGTATTTTAATGTGCTTCGAAACAGTGTTACAATTAAATTCAGGCCTGCTGCATTTGGTTGAAATATTTAGTATGGGTGGAAAAAAAGGATCTAACATAGAAGCAAAAAAAGGATCATATTTATAATGGTGGAACAATGAAGTTTTGTTAGTCTAATGCTATCTAATATAATTCGTTAGAAGAAGTGAATATATTATAATCTAAATTTAAAAAAAAAGAGAAAATCAAAAATTTCCCTGGATTATCATTTATTTCTTTATCTTTTAATCTAGTTTTAATTTTTTTTTTCACGTTGATGTTTTCTTTTATTTTCCTTTTTTTTAATTTTATATTAGTATTAAATTTTTTTTTATTTATTATTTAAATTAAAATAATCGCCCGTTACAGAAAAATGGGTCCAAATATTTATATTAATGGATTATTAAAATATTCATCCACCAAAGAATATAAGGATGCCGAAGGCGATGGCAATTCATTTGTTTTGTTTTTTCATTAGAGAACATTAAATTTGTTTTTAAGTCTTTCGGCTATATACACTCTGTCACTGTTTATTTAAATCAATTGGAGCCTTTATAATTTAAAAAAGTACAGGATGGGAATCGACTGACCCTTAGATAATTAAGCAAACATATCTCTGCTCCAAGGGGAATTTGAATTAGATCATAATAAATTTAAAAAAATTGATATATTTTCAGAATATTTTTTTCTCTTTTAAGTGTTTTAGTTTATTTAATTGGAAATTAAAGACTGCTTTTAGTAAATACTAGCGGATCCCGTGCGAAGATTAAATAAATGAAAGCCCTTGTCTGTCTCTTCTCTTCCTTTCTCTTTCTATTTACTTGCTAAGTTTCTAATTAACAGTATCATTTTTTTTAATTTTTTAAATTTCCGAATGAAAATTATAATGTCAAAGAAATTTCATTCAACACATCTACAAAACAAGATCTTTTTTTCTCAATCTGTTCAGCTAATCGTTCAGGATTAATAATATTTAAAAAAAAAAAAAAAAAAAAAAACCGTTTTTAATTTATAGATAATATATTTAATATAAAGTCACATTTGGTGATTTCCGGGCTGGACCACGAATTACCCGAGTTAAGTAAGACTGACATCTTTCTGACTGCTATCCCAGTCTCTATGACTTATCCATTTCATATTTATTGTTATCCAATGAATTTTAAAAAAAATCTTTGAATAAGAGAAAAATGGATGTTCTTGTTATGAAATATCTCTTTAAAATATTAATTTTTTACTTAAATTTTCTAATTTTAATTATGTGAATTTATTCTCCATTTATCATATTTACAAAACATCACATTTTTATTATCTGAAATAAAAATACCTTATCTGTCATGATTAAATTTATCGTTCATTCATAAAAACATTTTCTATATAAGTTTACCCAATGATTATTATTTTTTTATATATTTTAAGTATTTTTTTTAGTATTAATTAAAAAATGATAGGGGGCAAAATAATAAAAAAACTTTTTGTTTCAATATTTTCTGTCAAAAAAAAAAAGAAAAAAAAAAAAGGAATTGTTTGTAAATGTCATTTAAATATGATTAATATTAAATATACACATTCATTTTGCTAATTTAATTTTTATATAATTTTAATTGAAAATTTAATTAGATTTCATTGAAAATTATTTGTTCTCATAATTTTGTTTGTTTCACTCATCTGATCTTTTCCTTTAGCATGAAATGTATTTTCTGCCAATTGAAAAATATTATAATCTAATTTATTGTTTAATCTTTTTTTAATTTTTTTCTGATACAGTTTATTTATTATTCAAAAAAAAAAAAAAAAAAATTATCCAATACACACACATAGACCTAGAATTTTTTTTCTATAAATCACTTTTAAACATTTTTCATTCATTATGCATTTTTTATTAGTAGACTAATATTAATTTGAAATAATTCGTTATAAAATATTTTTTTTTTCTAATTAATATTTCATTCAATTTTTTTTTATATAATGTATATATTTATTTTTATCTAAATCATTTCTTATTTTCAAATATTAATATTAAAATGCTTATATCTCACTTATCAATATTCTAATATATACCAGCTAACCAATACACAAATGATTTAAAGATCGCACACTAATGGCGTAGCTAAATATATTGTCCAAATCAGAGCATTCAAAAACTTTTAATTTCGACGAGAATTCAATGGAATATTTTAGTAAGATTGCATCACTTCTCTTTATTATAATCACATAAGTATATAATAAAAATAAATATTTCATAGTATAAAGACAAATTATAATTATTCATTTTCTTGTCTCTTTACTCGGTTACTATAGAAAATAAGTATTTTTATTTTTCCAAAAAATGGGAATTCTTATTCTCATTTCATTCTTCATAGAGAGAGAGAGAGAGAGAGAGAGAGAGCAGAGCTCTGCTTGTCTGCTTGTCTGCTTGCAGTCGTGACTCGAAGCTCGAAGCTTGGTTTATTTATTTGTTTTGAAAAGTGAGTGACAAATGTAAGATGCTAACCAACCCCCTTAGACCTTCCCACCCCATGTCTTCATTTTAAAGGTATTTATTAATGCTTTCTTTTTATTAAGTTATTAAAATATTAAAAAATGTTGTTTATTGATAAATTCCATTTCATTTGCTCATTAAAAACATTTTGGAATTATTTGACATATTTTTAAAACTGTTGATTGCAAGAAGGAGAGGGACATTTCATCCCTTATAAAAGGAACATTTCTTTCTTAAGATTATTTTTAAAGGAATTATTTTCTTAATCTGCCAGATATTTACTTATCACCCCTTTTAAATTGAAAGGCTACTATTTTATTATTTTTTTTCTTTATTTAAATTAAATTTCATTTATGGAAAAAATAAATCTATTTCTTTTAAAATTTGTTTACTTCTTTATATATATAAATACATGAACCTAATTTAGATTAAGAAAGAAAATATTTTCTTCTCTTTTAATTTTTTCACTAATGTTTTTTGTAAATTCATTTTCTAGGCAAATGCGTGATTTGCCCCACCACCCCCAGAGATATGTGCTCTTTTTAAGATCCATTATAGATCAAAAGCATCATACACCCACTCTCTTTTAAACAAAAACCCTAGGAGCTTTTTTCTGTTCATAATTTTTTTTAAAATTCTTTCAAGAGATCAAAATCTGGTGTGATTAGGCACATTATTCAACTTTTATTTATATTTTCATCGTAAAATTTTAACTAAAAATAAAAAACTTTCACTTATTTTAACTGAATTGGAACAATTTTTCATACTTTTTGAGTTTAATCATACTCATCCAGCAAAAAAAAATTCGATTTCGATTAGATAAAATTAAAAAAAAAAAATTGCAAATATAAATTTTTTTCACAGAATAAATAAATAATAAGAGGAAAAAAATAAAATATCAACGGGTGTCCGAGAATGGGCCGAGGGCCTTGACTAGCTGAGCGAACCGCCAAACACGATCGGCTAATTAGTTATTTCCATGTGCCTAAAGTTAATTTGTACCTCCCCCTCTCCCCCACTCCCATTAAAGGGAGAAAATAATTTTTTTCCAAAATTTTTTTTTCATCTTGGTGTACCTCCTATAATTTTATGTGACAATTGTTTCCGGTTCACGCTTTCTCCTTATTCCAACCCTTATATTTATGCTTTTATGCATCCCAGATTCAATGTTCTTTCTTTGCGCTTTTTTTTTTTTTTTTTTTTATTTTGATCAGAGGCAGTGGACACCACCCAGAGATTGAGAAAATCTAGACAAATTCAAATCTGATGATTTCGAAAATATAGAATTATTATTTGTGAAAATAATTATGGGAAAATAAAATATATTTCATTTATATCTCTAATTCCAAAAGAATATTTCTTTGGCATATTCATCTTGCAATTTTTTGTATTATCCGAATGTATCTTTTTTTACGTTAGTTTTAATAATTAGTTTTAAATATTTTTTTTTAGCTTTTTTCATGCTCATCAAATTGAGAACTACAGAGTTTTTTAATAAAAATAACGTGAATGTTTCGAATATATTTTTTAATTCCCTTTTTTCCACAAAAGGATGTTGATGTTGCAAACACATTGACAAATAAAGATAAAACATTTATAGAGAAAGGCTTCAAACATAATTAAATTTTCGAAACGTTAGCACTGTTAAATTGTTCTTTTCCTCTTTCTTCTTTTTTTAATCTAATTGACAATTACTCAAATTAGCATCTTGTTTTATATAAACATCCTTACGTATCGTATCGTATTCAAACTTGAGTGTTGAACATATCAGGAATGGAAAGATCGCTCAAGCCACTTTCTGAACTTCCTTTTCCCATCAAAACTAATCCAAGT
>JAAAKE020079946.1:0-24519 GCA_010014785.2 Anisolabis maritima | reverse complement strand
CTAAACTGTCTTTTAAAATATTGCATTCCAATGTAGAGGTTAATTTATTATTACTAAAAGGAAATTAATTTTTTTTCTTATTTCTACAAAATAAATTGAACAAATTTAATGATAAAATAAAATAAAAAACATATAATTTTTAAATTTCAATATTTTTTGATTTTTATGAATTAATGACTTAAAAATAGTAAAAATTATTTTTTTTTTAATTAAATAAACATTTATGTTACAATTAACTGAGTCGTAAAAAAATAAATTTCGCGCATTTAATGATTTTGTGATTTCATTTGACTTTTTTTGTAGAGAAAACTCCATTTTGGTTGATCGGGAGTTTACCCTGCGAATGTGACCATCAATCAAAGGCAGATCCTCAGTTTTTGGGTCAATCACATTCATTAATCAATTTATAGAAACAATTAAAAAATACTTTTAGAAATTAAAAAGTAAAACTAATAAAAAAATTAAAATAAAAAATTGTAATTATCCTTATTATCAATCAAAGAAAGATTTTTCTTTTCACATCTCTAATTATTCAGAAAGGCTAAGCGCTATATCGGGTCTGTCGTCCGTGAATTTACAGAGCTTACAAAATTATAGAGCTACAGAATTTACAAAGCTATCGATTCCAAGTTTTTTTAGATTTAATAGTGCATCACTTTTATATGGGCAGAAAACAATTTTATCACTCCCTTGAATATGAGTTTTAAAAAGCAAAAATTAGTGAGTACATTAAAGGAACCCATAATTTGAAATTTCGTTTTATTTTTTTGCAAAAAATATTTAAAGAATTCAATGAATTTCTTGGAATTTAATGTGTTTTAAAGATGAGAATTTTTTTTAAATTCATTAAATATAAGGGCCGAGAAGAAGTTTAAAGATAGTAACATTGTCAATGTTGATAACCTTAGAAGCTAAGGGTTGGTTCGGATCCCAGGTAGTCCGATGAAAATTTATTTAAATCAAGTGAATACCAATTGATCTAAATAAATATGCTTGGATAATTTGTATCGTAATAAGTATTGTATAAGTATTTTCGTTTAAAAGTCTATATGGTCTCAGATGCCGAAGACTAAAATATATATATATCACGTTTGTCATAAAAAAATCGATAATTTAACAATGTAGAATTTAAAAATATCCTTTGAATAAATAATAAAGTTCTGACCGAAGCGAATAGTGCGACTAATGTTAGGGCTATACAAAATGAAATTTATCACAAATAACTACCTGAGCATCGGTAAGTCCAAGAGTAGCTGCCAATTGCCGCCTATCTGGTTTGGTAATGTATTTTTGCAACTGAAATCTTTTTTCCAGACCTTTTCGTTGTAAATTAGAGAATACGGCCCTGGACCAGGAACGTTTCCTTTTATTTACATTGGTTGTAGTCCCTGACCGATCCAGAGGAATCCCTTCATTTACTAAAACTGAAGAAAAAAAAATTAAGCACTTGCAAAATAGCCTAGAAATAATGGTGTCAAATCATGTTTGAAACTTAAGTATCAGTCAATTTAAGAATTTAAGAATCCCACAGAAGATAGAACAATTCGTTGTCATGGTAACAAACTATAAATATTTTTAACGTTTTATGTGCCGCCTCCCCTCCCTCCCCCGTGGCCGAGGGATTAAAAATACTGGCATTATCAATATTCATAACATTAAAAGCCAAGTTATGTGGGTTCGGCAGTCCGATGAAAATTTGTTTATATCAATTAGATACCAAAATGCGCTAAAGATCTGGTGTGTCAGCAAATCACTCAACTTTCCTTACCATAGTAGGTAAGAAAAAGTTCTGCGATGTGCGTTTATCACACAAATTTTTTTAAATTTTTTTATTGAAACAAAATTTTTTAGAGATTCTCAAATTGATCACTAAAAATCCTGCTTTAATGAATTTTTATTTCCCTTTAAATAGGATTTTAGCAAGAGAAATAAAATTTTTTTTTCCAGCAATAGTTGTTCAAAATGACGAAATATATCAATTTTGTAAATGAGTACTTTTTCTCTAAAGTTAAGAGTTAAAAAGATAATTTATTTTTTCAGGTTTGATCTTAAAATAAGGTAGTTTTGTAAATGTATTGATATTTTTGCCTCATTTTAATATAACGTGTTATCATCGGAACTGAGCTTATACACAAAATTTCAGATCTCTAGCTCATTGAGAAGTGTTTTAAAAATTGATTACAAAATGTTGTCCTGACAGACAGACAAATAAGTTAAATATAAGGGTTTAAAAATGAAGAAATGTGGGCACTCTTAGCTAGGTCTCTGAGTATAGGCCAGTCTTAGAAAATTTTAATAGAAGGGCTTTTTTGAAGATATAAATAAAATGGATGAATCGAGATTATTTTTCCGTAAAATAAAATAATCTTAATAGATTTATCACCGACCCAGCTGATGTGGTACTTGAAATCTCAAAAATCAAATACCTTTTTTTTGTCTTTATCAAAATAAAGTTTTTATCTTTTACTTACTTTTCTCATTAGGTTCTCAGCTTGAAGGTAAGAGATATAAAATTGTATTTTCAACAAAAGTTGTTAAAAATAATGAAAATAACAATTTTGTAAATGAGTTTTTTGGGTGACGCCTTCGAACTAGAAGCGGAGTTTCCCGTGGATTTTCTCCGCGGCCTCCTATAGCGGTCTCACGTCGTATTTCTTGATCTTCTGGTGGTACAGAGTGTCTAAATTTTGGGCTCCAGAAAAGATTTGAGTGTCAATAAATATTCTGACACCTTCTCGAATTGCTAGGATATCTGGTTTGAGGCCGTTAATTGATATCGAGTAGGATCTCTCACGCTCCACCTTCCATCCGGACAAACTTAAGGGGTTGGCAACAATTGAACATACCGCATCATGCCTCTCAGGATTCTACCACCGTGAGATCTCTAAAAATGCTGAATTATGTGGGTAGAAGTCTCTTTGGCATTAATACATCCGGTTCGGTAATTTTTCTTTCCAAGTTGATTCCCTTGTCGCGTCCTGACTCGTGAAGGCAAGACGTTAATCCAAGAACGTATGTAGTCCCACTCAGCTCCTTGAATGAAATGAACATTGTCATTTATCCACTTTGTAGATAGTGGTGTTTTCGTAGCTTCTTTTAACTCATTCCTATTTACGGATCTATGGAGTGTTTCGGTCCAATTTTTTTTCTCGCAAGTTCTTCGTGCGTAGAAATACTTGATTGATTTGAAGTCCACGTATTGCTCAGTTTAATCGTGTTTGGATGTAATAGCTTCGGTGAGCTGCCTGTGCTGCCTCAAGAGAAGAATTTCCGAGAGCATCAAAGCGTTCATAAACGAGCCCCGGATTCTGGGTTGAGGGAAATGGAATACCCAACCCGCCTTCTTTGATTGAGGCATGAAAATAAGTGTGAACGGTATCATGGGGCAGCCTGAGCCATTTAAAGCCTTCCTTATTTTGACATCTTCTCTTTGAAGAAAATCGAGATTGACACGTCCCAAGCTTGTGCAGTAAAGTGGATATAAGATGGGGAGTTATAGATGGGTTTTCAATATGACTTCGATGTTGTTGGCCATGTCGCCGGTAACCTCGATTGGACCATCATATTTGAAAAGATTCCTAGATACTTTCATGTTTCGGTTAAAGAGATGGTTCCAAGCAGGTCACCGTTGGAGTCAAAGAAAGGAGTTTGATCGGCTCTATTAATTCTCTTAGAAAGCCCCTGTATCAATGATAGCTCTTTTTGAGGTTAATCATTAGTCCGAAGCTCACCAAAGCAACCTCAACAGTCCTTAGGTTTATCTCAAGTCTCTTTGGTCTGGTTTCCGAAAGGAGAACCAAATCATCTCCAAAGGCGTGATTCTAATTTTTGAATGAAGACCATAGCCGACCTCTCTCTTGCATTCTGTCAGAATGCTTTTTCGCCTGATCTTAAAGCCTCGGCTTCTGCTGATATGAACAATAGTTTTTCTTCGGTGGTCTAGCGGAGCCGCTTCTCGGCTATTGGAATTTTCGTTCGATATCTTTTTATGTGACTTCCCTATATGTTGTTTGAGCCCCAGTGAACTTTTAAAAGCGCGAAGACATATCGAACATACAGGGAGTTCTGATTGAGATGTTTGATTGCTATGGTCTGTCATAAGTGAGCTGCCTGCCGAACGATTAACCAGAGACGATAGGACTGCAGCATTTGGCCGCCCATTGCTGGTCCAGGTGACGTCAATGGATGTACCTACCCTATCCAAGGCTTCTTTTTTTATCGTTGAAACCAATTTTTCTGAGAGGGGTTGGCAGATAACCCAGCCCCCGGCCTTCGTCCTCATGGGTCCCCTCAACACACTTTCGAACATTGCCAGAAAACAGGGAGCACCACGAGAAGGTAGGACGAATAAGCTGGCTGGCAAGACCCTACCTGGTATGAACCAGCAGCGATTCCGAATCTTAGCTCTTTAGAAAAAATTTAAGAATATACTTTGTTAGGACTTAGGGATGGAAATTCGGTACAAACTCAATTTTGAAGAGTAGACTTCTTATATTGTATAATAACTACTAACACAGATGTCAAGATTACGAAATGGACACGCAGGACCAGGTTAGAGTCAAAATTTTTTTGCATTTTGAAAATCGGTAAAAATTTTCAGAATAACCCCAAGGGTTTCAAGCAACCAAAATTGACCTCTGAAAAGATAAATTAATATCTGTTTGTCCGTCTTTCCTATTCTAAAAAGAAATATGAATATTTCGGTTACACGAAAGTGCCGTTTTGTTTTTGCTCTTCATTTCTAAGATTCCTGGTGCGAAATTATAAGAATAATTTCCCACAAGATTTTTTTCTCTTTAAAAAAATCAATATTTATTTTAAAATAGCCCAGCTGATATCAATCAGAAAATGATTGTTTCAAAGAAATTCTATAAGCAAAGAGACTCAAAGAATCTAGGACTCTTTGCTAAGAATACAAAAATTGACTCACAATAAAAAATCATTTTAGTTAAAAGGCAATAATTTTCAATAAAACTGATATCTTTTTTAATGTGTTTATTAATTTAGAAAATGCATTTATTTGATAAACATAAATTTCCGCTTAGTCCAATGTTTATTTCCTTTTTCATTCATTCGTTCATTCATTCATTAAATTTAGATGTGTATATAATAATAATAATCAGTGCCATTGTTGTGAATCATAACAATCTTTTTTTTAAAAGAAGTGTTGTTTATTTATCACCGTTTTTTTCCCATTTACTTTATACATAAACAGAGAGTGAATATTTCGCTGGTGGTATTTTGTTTCATTGATCTAATTTTATCTCTTAGACAATAGCAAGTCAAGCAGCCAAGCATATGTCTCTCCGACATAAAAACTTGATGATTAGAGATCTCCTCTTGCGTTTGTTTATAACAACTCTTTCGTGGTTATATATTTTGGAAACAATAACAATTCATTCGTTATTTTCAGAGCTTTATCGGTTTTTTTATAAACAAAATATTTATATTTCGTATTAATAGGTCCTCTTAGCAATAAGTATTTTCTAAATGAAGAATTATACAAAAAATCTGATGTGTCCAACACTTAACAGGAAGATTGATTAGCCTATATTTAAATATAGGCAAGACCTGTGTCTTCACTTAATGCAGAAGGTCTCTATATGTAGTTTTTCAAATAAGTATTAAATAAAAATAAATATATATTTTGGGAACAAATTTATTAATTTTTAAATAAAAAATCATAGAGAGCAGTAAAGTTCATTTTTTTTCATTGTGGCGCCCTTTCCCATTGTTCACATGAGGAAAGTGCCTCGTTTGCCTGAATAATGATCTGGCTCTTTTTTTAAAAAAATTATTTTACGTTTTTACTTTCTTTTACCTATATATGAAATATATAATGAGAAAATATTGTAGTCGCATAACAATTTTGATTACAACGAAAATACACATTTTGGGGTACCCTGAGTCTAAAAAAAATAACATAGCAAAATGGTCTGTTTGTCTGTCTGTGAACAAGATTTCTCAAAAATGAAAAAACATACTAGACTGAAATTCACTATTTAAGCTAGGTACCCTCGTTTCTTGCACCTCGAAGCCTTTCAATAAAATCGGCTAAAGACTATTAGTACTTTACTGATGTATTTTTTTTCTCAAAATTCGGTCTAACGATTTGTTTGTAAAGCTTTTGAAATTTTATAAAAAATTCTACTTTTTCTTAGAAAACCTCCAGCTTCTGCAAAATAAATTATACAATAATTAATTGCACCCTGTAAAGCTAGATACGCATTTATTCTAAGAGCTCTATAACACTATTTGTACGCCTAGGTATAGTCCAGCTCCAATGCACTTTTTACAATAAATAAAATGACATGTCCACGGCTTTTGTTCCAGATGAAAGGTGAAAGAAATATCATTTTTTTCATTCGTTATATAAAGTAATAGTAATGAATTATTATTAGATTTTTTATTAAATGCTTTTAGAAAGAGAGAAGGAAGAGGAATAATTTATTTTAAAGAGTTAAAATAAATTTTATTACCCCAACTATGTTAACTGTAACGATCGTATATAGAAAGAAGAATAGCGAGTGAGTGTAACAGATTGGACCCATCAAAATGTATAAATGTGTGAAAAAAGTAAAGCAAAAGGAAGAGAGAGAGAGAAGTGTTTACGTAGAGTGGAGAGTGTTTATTAGAGAGAGAGAGAGAGAGAGCCAGCCTTCCAGCCTCCTGTTTCCTGCCTGTGCTGTGCAGAGCTCATCTCATTTCAACACTCGACACAGCCTCTGAATACAATATCATAATAATCCATCAGGGATAATATTAAGACGCAAAGTGATTTTTATTATATAGTCCCTACTGATAATATTTTTTCCTCCTTTCATCCCTTTAATATAAAAAACCGATGTGAAAATAGCAAGTCACCCAACTTTACCTGGCTAGGCAAGAGAAAGTAATGTATTTTGCGTGTGTTGTAATAATTTTTTAATGATTTTGTAACACCTTTTTACAATTGTATTATTATATATATTTTTTTTTGTAATGCTCTTAAGAGGCCACTATCTCAAAGCAGAATTATTAAATGCGGTTTAGAAGACTAATAATAAGATAGGAAAAAAATAAAATATACCAAGTAATGAAAAATTCGATAATGAAAATAGAACATCAAAATTGGTATGATATTAATATGTACAGAGCGTCTTTAAAGACGATTTGAATGTATGATTACTTTGAGGCTAAAAATATCTAATAATAAAAATTTCAACTTTATAAATAAATTTTAAAAAAACTTAGAATACGTCTGTACACAGGTGGAGGGATTTAAATCCATTTTATTTTTATTAAATGGTAGATTTTTTTAAAGTTAGTCTAGTTTTTTAATAGCGAAGTCAAAATATATATTTAAATAAATAAATAATTTTATGTAATTTTTTCAAAGGATACAAAGAGTGGGGTAGGTGGAAAACAGCAACAAAAAGAAATAAAAAAATAAAATTAGTATAGCAAAAAAAAAATCGATGTCAAAATTTCATCGAAAATACATGTTTTGAGGTCATCTGATTCTAAAAAAAAAATCTGGAGTGACATCACACAACTAACTTTTACTCAAGGTAATGAAAGTTGTGATGTTTTATCACATCAGATTTTGTGTCTAGGCACTAGGTAGCCGGTTCATAAATTTGTATTAGCTTTAATTTTTAAAGATTTTTCGTTTATGTATATTAATAAATTATTAAAATTTAAAATTAAAAACAAATTCAACAATATCATTATTTTTGATAAAAGAATTACATACATATATACAATACGAACAAGAGGGAAGTGGGTTCGGATCCCAAACAATCCAATGAAAATTTATTTGTTTATCAATGACATAAATAAATATGATGGAATAATTGGTATCGTTTAGAAGTCTATATGGTCATAGATGCCGTAAAGAGAGAGAAAAATAAAGTTTAATTTGACTTGGGGACATTTAAGCACAATAGTGTATCCTAAGTTCTCAAACTTTTTAAACTCACTGGGTCCTGAGCTATCCATTTTTTCACCGTCCAATTAACGTTTTATGTTTTTTTTTGTGTCCCTGGTAAAGTTAGTAGTAAAGATTATTTCTTTTCTATTTTTATAAAATCTCATAAATCAAGCACGTAGATGCTCTATTGGTTATTTAAAACGTATTCAGGAAGAGATATCAACACATCACTTGGATCAAAAGACAATAAATAAGAAACTTAAAATAATCTCTGTAAACATATTTTATTTGAATGATATTGCCATTATTCGATAAAAGCTAAAAGACTTTATTTGTTAATTCTCTGCTTATAAAAAAATATAGAAAGAAAATATGATTCATACCCATTGTTAAGACGCTATGAATGAGGTGTCTCACTTTAATAAAATAGTATTTATTACTCCTTAAAGAAGAGGTGGGAGGACAAATTTAAACCTTTAATAGTTAAGACAAATTATATGACAAGTTAATAAAAAAAAAGAATTTACATTTAAAATTTGAATAGTCATAAAAGGACCACACACACACACACACACATACACACACACACACACACACATTCACGCTGCTATACTAAGTCAAAAAATACGAGTTCCTACCTTCTGGAAATATTTTATAGCAATAGCAATATAGAGATAGTTTTATTTTCTAGGCTACTATGTAGTATAATAATCAGTTTTAAAAGACGATTTGAATGTATGATTGTTATTTATTGTTTTTAATGATGTCTTTAAAATAAAAGGAACTGGCCAAATGATTTTCAAAAGAGAGCTATAAAGGTAAATAATAAAAAAGAATGACGTCAAGATTATGAAAAATCTAAAGGGTAATTCAAGAAAAGATTTTATGTACTTTTTAATCCAAGAACCTCGAATGCGAAAAAAGTAGAAGATCTAATAATAAATTTGGGGGCAAAGCAATAGCTGTAATATATAGGAATGAAAAAGTATTTGCTTAGATCATAAAGGGCTCTAGAAAAATTTATTACAGAAGATACTCGATTATCCGGACCACAATGATTCGGATGCTCAAATTCAGACGCGAGGAGCTCATTTTTTTACTTTTTTTTATTTTTTTAAGTTTTTCCTGGTTTTTTCAATTTTTTAAATTTATATATGAATATCCGGAAGACTCCAAACTAATCCGGGTAACCGAGTTTCTATTATACTTTTTAATGACAAGGCCTAGTCTTTCATGTTAGAATATATAATAAGAGATTAGGGAATAAAGAAATGCGGATTAGAAGACTAATAATAAGAGAGAAAAAAAAATAAAATATGCCAAGTCATGAAAAATTCGATAATGAAAATAGAACATCAAAATTGGTGAGATGTTAGTATGTACAGAGCGTTTTAAAAGACGATTTGAATGTATGATTGTTATTTATTGTTTTTAAAATGAAAGTGGAAATTTCTTGATGGAATTTTTGTGTTTTGAGGGTAAAAATATCTAATAATAAAAATTTCAACTTTATAAATAAATATAAAAAAAAACTTTGAAAACGTCTGTATAGATGGAGGGATTTAAATCCATTTTATTTTTATTAAATGGTAGATTTTTTAAAAGTTAGTCTAGTTTTTTAATAGCGAAGTCAAAATACAACTTTTTTACCCCCGCCCATAACATACTCAGGGCAGTGGAGAGAGTGGAGTAAACCGGGGCTTTCAATCGGGTACTATACTATTCATGTAGAAAAAATTATTAGATATATAGGAATCATCGCTTATTATAGTTATATTCTCCCATGAGAGAGAGCAATTTTGCTTACTCACAATTTTTTATGTGATTATTATCTGGCCCAGGTGTGCAAAAAATATCAGTCTATATAGATAATAAATAATTTATATTAATTTCTTTAATGACCCAAACAATTATTCTTTAATATTATTTTTTGTCTTTTGTTCATCAAATACAGACTTAACGATAAATAAAACCGATCATATTTATTTAAACTGAGAAGGATAAGTAAAAAACGAGTCAGGCCAGTCTATTTTGATTTAAAATTAAATAAAAAATTTAACTTGCATATTACATAATATAATTATTATAATACATAATTATTTTATTTTACTGGTTTGAACAGCCCCTGATAGAAAGTTTAGATTAAGTTTTTTAATAAAATTTCATTTGTATTTTATTAGTTATAAGAGAACTACTCAGGGCAACTTCACAAATAGCCAATATGTGACTGAAGATGGACCGATAAATTTTGTCCGAAACGTTTCCTTTCGGCCTGTGGCATCCAAGGGCTTCTTTTTTGCTGCAATCTACCTTCTATTTCCTTTCTCAGCCCCCAACAGCAACTGACAATCAATCAATTATTTATAAGAATATAATACAATTTTCTTCTGTAATTTTTATAATTTTGCACACGTTTACAAAATTTAATATATTTATAGATTTATTATGCAATTTAAGTAATAAAAAAAATCTCTATTCAAAATTTTTATATAAGGAGGGAGATGGGGGGGGGGGGTGATACTCACATCAGGTGGAAAAATATGCGGTCTTAATACCTGCATTCACTGTTTTTTTTTTATTCTTTTTCGTCATCTGAGACCATTTAGACTCCGTCCATATTTTGAAATTAATCGGTAGCAATATAATTTAAATAAATTATCGTTCAGAACGGGAAGCGAACCTCAGATTCTTGGGTGTATTCGATATTGAAAGACAAGAAACGGACCCCTTGGATTATAAGCCTTGTCCAAAGGACAGGTTCATTGTTCCAAGAAAAGTTTTTCAACAATGAGGTGTTCCACAACAAAGAATATAATTACAAAGAGAATATAATTTTTTTTACTTTTGTTTGTGGAAATAAAAATCTTAATTTATTTTCTATATTCATTCGTTTAGCCTAAACACTTTGATTTGTTTATGTTTAGAAAAACCACCCGAAAAAAACTCATTAATGAAGTAATATTAAAGAGTTAGATATTATTTAATAATATTGAAATATATTCTATCTTTGTCTTTGATGATGTTTATATTATAATAGATTCCTCCTCTTCTTCTTGGTGTGTTCTTTCTTTCTTTCGTATTTACAGGCAACAGCAAACAGCAGCCCCCCTCAATTTGTATATTTATCCAAAGTGGATAAACTAACAAATTCACTCGCTCTTTATCGCTCTCTACTGCTTATCCATGTGTGTGTGTAAGAGGGTGTAATTAAGTGTGTTAAACCTCATTCAAGCATTTGCTGACATTAATTTGTAAATAATTCCCAGATAACTCTCTAGAAATAGACCCAAGATTAGTTTCGCCTTCGAAGAATAAGTGAGTGAATGAGTGATCTTTTTAATCTAAGCTCTTAAAAATAAAGAACCGAACAAAAAAAAAAAAGAAAAAATAAATGTAAACCAACGTCTATTTTTTCGAATAAGCAAATTCTACCACCTCCACTTCACTTTAACAATAAGTTACAAAACTTTTTAAAAAAATATACCTCTTTTTAAACCCCCCCCCGAGTTCAGTTTTATTATTAAGGAGAAAAAAAAGAAATTAGATTTAAGAGATATTAATATAAATTTTTATTTTAAGCAAAATTATGTATTATTTTTAGAAAATTAAAGAAACAAGATTTTTAAAGTTAATAATTTATTAATAGAAATTAAAATTAAAAAAAAAAGACATAAACAGGACTAAGGGGTGGGTCCAAGATAGCGGGAGAGGGGGGGGGGGGGGTATCACATAACCAAGGCAAATATCCCATATTTCCAAAATTTTCTCTAGGCCTACAAGTGACCATGTATTGGCAGATAAATAATATTTGTTGAAGAAGTGGTCGGGTTATTGGTTTTTTAATTATTTGCAAATTAATTAATTATTATTATTTTTCACTAAGCAAAATCAGTACCTTATTTTTTGGTATTAAAACCATGAAACTAAATAAATAATAAATAATTAGCGATTCCATAGATTTATTTTAAAAGGGGGACGAAGAAATAATTATTATTAAATAATTATTAGAAATTAGCTGGCATGGGGAGCTTCCTGGGAGAGTGTGTTCCAGCCCCACTAGTAGATTTATACTAGTACAGTGATTCCCAACATTTTTGGCATCAAGTAAATTTCATATCTAGGGGAAGAACGAGAAGAAGATTTGCCGGTAGCTACAAAAATTTTGACAAAAGATTGATATTTTATACATAATTAATTTTATTAAATATAGGGGGATAATAATGGTTATGGTCTCATTTAACAATCGTAGATGTCTAAATGGCTTTAAAAAACAAGCAAAAATTTTCCTTTAGAAATCATAAATATAATATAAAATAAAGTGTATGTAAGGGAAGAAAGAGAAAAGTATTTGCAAGGGTCATCACTCTCCACATCCCTAAATCTGATTTTAATAGTAATAAAAAAAATTTATCTATCTACTATTATTAAACGAACTAATCTTGTATATATGTAAGTATTTATATATCAGTGTATCTATGAATGTATATATTAATATTTCTCAAAAACGGTTTGGGTGTATTTACTAATTGCGGTTGCGAAGAATCGATTGCATAAAATCTCTCTTTGGGAAAATATATTTGGAGTCTTTTTATTTAGTGGTGCCTATTTTTTTTAGGAAAGATCTTATCTTTATATTTTGTGACTAATTGAAAGCTCTTGTTTATTGACTTTTCTTATCCATTAAAAGAAAACCGAGGGACGTTCGGACTCCAGATACCAAATTTTTATAAGAAATAAAAAAAGAATCTAGAAAGAGAAGGCCAGTAAATATTGGGCTATACAGATAGTATTTCAAATATCTTAAGATTATGAAGGATAAAAATTAAAACACTACTCACTATTACTATATGGTCGAAGAGGTCTTGGTTGATGTACCACAGATATCGTTGAGGAAGAAGAATGCGAGGAGGCGGCCGCAGCAGCAGCTGCTGCAGCTGCCGCTGCAGCCGCCGCTGCTGAAGCATAAAAGCCTAGTAATGGACTAGGATGCACAAATGAGGAAGAGGATGACGAGGTGGTTGAGGAGGGGGTGGTTGAGGAAGGATCAGAAGAGGAAACGGGAGAGGGATGACCAGAGCCTCCACTCAAACGACAACAGCGCAACAATGAACTAACGCACTCGGAACAGGGAGGTGCAGGGGGTAATGCCGGAGATGTCCTCTCTGCATCTGCAAAACAAGAATAAAATTCATTAATTTAAAAAATATTGCAGTGGATGCACGTCCAATTTTCACTCTAATTATTTGATAATTACGTCTGAAGTCACCGATATCAAATAATTAAATTAAATAGTTTTCAAGATCTATTCGTTTGTATTATATATTATTATTCAAAATATGCCCCCAATCGAACTTGAATCATAGCAAACTCTGCCCCTTGGTCCAGAGGTATAGCTCTCGCCTCACGTACCAAAAGTCAGAGGTTTGCTTCCCGACCAAGGCGACAAAAATTTATTTAAATTAAATTGATATCAAATGATTTAAATAAATATGGACGGAGTCTAAATGGCCTCAGTAGTCGAAAAAGACTTATAATTAAAAAAAAGACTTGTTTTAGTAATTTCCAAATAGCAAAAGACCAAAGAAATAGCATTCAAAGTCAAATTACGTATTTGATTTGATTTGGTGAGATGATCAAATATTTTGGGAGAAAACAGCCCGGCGGAAGGGGCAAAATCCAAATACTGATATAACAAGGTAATATCTCCATCTACATGAGATCTATGGATATATATATTTAATAATCCACTGGGATTTTAAGATGTAGCTGCATAGTTTAATTTCTAGAAGGGCACTAATGCAGTCAGGATATATTAAATAAAAAATTATTTTTTTAGACTCTTTTCCTCCCTGTTAACTCAGAGATAGAGGTCTAGCTTCATGATATTATTGATTGATTGATTTCTTAGTGACTAACATTTGATTTAAATAAATATGGATGGACTATTTAACTATTTAAAATATAATAAATTAAAATATAAACATATCAAAATGACCTCAGATCCTGAAAAAATAAATTATTTAATTTTTTTAATTATCAACTTTTCTGGCACAAATAAAAAATATCTATAATCTGTATTTTTGACATCTAATTGTATTAAGGAAGGCACATTTGGTGCCCGAAACATCAGCAATTAAAAAAAAATAAAATTTTTATTTTATTTCTCCCGACTCCATTCAAAAAAATAATAATACACCCAACAGTCACGAGACTTAAGACCAAGAAGACTTGCCCCTGTGTCCACTGGCCAATATTTTGGGAAAGAAAAAAACGTAAAATAAATGAGATTTTCGAATTATTGTATTAAAATTTCATTCCATATTGTTTTTATTGGAAGAACAAAATTCAAATAGTCAAAAACTGTCAACTCCTTCCTCTTGGAGCAGAGGTAGAGGCATGCTTTATGATGAAGTGGTTCATTTCCCGTCCTGGGCAATAAAATCTATTTAAATTATATTGGCTACCAAATAACTACCTGGCCTCAGATGGTAAAACCACGTTTTTTGAACAGCAATATTACGACGTTTTCAGACTTATCTCCAGGAGCAAAATAATGATTTAAAATTTTGATATTTCTCAAAAAATAAATAGAAATTACTAGAGAATCAGTTTTTAAAAAAGGGATAATGTTTATCTTAAAAAAAAAAATTATAAATAAATAAAGAGAAGATCTATTTAGTCTAGCAAAATTACCCTTCAAAATGGCCCACTTAAGGGGGACGTATGTATGCGTCAAGTGGAGTTGTTGTTGTCTCCTGCTAAAATAAATAGACAAAATGTAGAAGAGACAGCAACCAGCAACCGCAACATCATCATCAACATCATCATCATCATCAATAACAACATTATCATCATCTTCTTAGAACAAACTCCAAATCCTCAAATAAGACCACACGAGACGACAAGAAAAAATACATAGTCTTCTTCTTGTTAAAAATATATAATAAATAAATAATCAAATGGTAAAGGAAGCAACAAAGCGACAGATGGTTCGCATTATAAAAAAAAATTCCCAGAACATTCAGTAAATAATAAGAATTTTAATTGATATTTTGTTTAGGCGATTTTCTTCAAAAAATTTTAATTGAATGTGGGTTTAAAAGAATTTATATCTACATTCATTATTAAAATATAAATATGACTTAGGTTGTTAGGTTGGCCGCGTATCTAGTTTTACCTAAATGGGTCCTTTCGCATCTCTCTGACCTGTTGGGGTTGTCCTTAAAGTTAGTGGTTAACTTGTTCAAACTCTTCAAGGTATGTTTTATATTTGCTTGCTGACCCGACCTCTATTGTTGATTATAGCTAAGAATCTCTTCAGAAAAATTTTCTACTAAAAATCCCATCAAAATCTGCCCAATGTTCCTTGGCTTGATCAGCTACAGTTACAATAGTTAGGAAAGAGTGACATAGAGAATGAAATGCCAGCTTAGTTCGGGGATCTCGTGGTCGCCATCCACGTTCTCAGATGATGAGTCTCTGAGAAAGTTTTTGACCAAAATCGGTCAACTATCTATAGTAGTTGACTTTTTTGTTTTTTTAGATTTTCTCAAAATTCTGTCTAAAGTTTTTTTATCTTTTATATATCAACAACTTAATTAAAGACATTAAATTCTAAGTAATTTTAGTTACATACATTTAAACAAACAGCCATTTTTGAAAAATTTTCGTTTTGAATAGAGCCCTTTTAAATAGCGCAATCAGGCGACAAAAAATAGGGTTTGAGAAAAAATAAAAAAATGTAGCTAAGTTTTTTTCTACAAGTTATTTTCCCTCCATTGACATTCCGGCCTTGGAATAGACCATCTAAAATGTATATTAATATAATTTTACACATAAGATTGAAGATCTCAACCTCATCATGGTAGACTTAAAAGGCTTAGATTCAGTTTGAGCTCTTCAATCTTATGTGTAAAATCTTATCAGCATTAGCCTCAGCTCTGAAGATGGTCTGACCTAAGGCCGAAAATGAAATGAATAAAAAAACCTAGCTGCTTTATTTTTCTCAATATTAATATTATATCGATTCATAGCTATAACGTCTAATCATATTAAAATTCAGTAAAAAGAATGCTAACTCATCTAGTTAAAATATTAAAAATTATTGGTTAAGAGACATCACGGAATTTTTCCCTCAATGGCCCAAAATGACGAGCCTTTTCTGATGAGAGAAATAATACAAAGTTTTTGAACATTAAAAAGTTACAATAATTTATATAAGCAACAAATAAATATGTAAAATATTTTCTATACAAATACGAGTAAATAATTGAGACTGCATTTGTGATGAGATTCCAACAACAAATGGTGATTTGTCTTTGCGATGAATGATGCTGAGACGAACGGATAGACAGAATGATAAATAGCAGACATTTCTCTTTTTCTTCTTATATGTGTTGTATATATTTACAATCAATTACACGCATATTTAGATAATCTTTTTTGTCATTTAAATAGATTAATTGAATATTATATTCTTTACTAGCTGCGCAACCCGTTTTCGGCAAGCTGCACACAGCTACGCCCCTTTCAACCTTCTTTCTTTGTGATGGAAAATTTTGTACATTATTTTTTTTTTCTCTCTCTTTTTTTGATATAGAAGTAATCTGAGTAAAGTTAAATTCATGAATACTAACAATTAACCTGCGTGTTAAATTATTAATATTTAAATATTAAGCCCGTTCTGGAATTGTTTAAGCACTTCAGATTCAGCTTGATATTATTTAACATATTGGTGACTGCTCCCATATAGCTCGGCCAAAGGTCCCTTGGGTTTAATATTAACAATGTGAAGAAATTTAAAAAAAAATCGGTTGGGCTTACTTAGCACGATATTTCAGAGTTTATTCAACTTTTCCAACCATTTACTAAAAAATAATAGTGAGGTATAGGAGAGAACCACAAGCGAAAGTCGAAAAGATACTAGCGGAAAAGAAAAAATAAACGTATTAAAAAACACTTTTTGGTAAATAATCTATTTACGCCACACAGTGTCTATTTATGTTTAAACAATGCCTTGTTCATTATCAATAAAAAATATCTAAAAAATTAGGTCTTAAGAATTAATATTCATCAGTACCGATACCCTAAGCCTTCATCATTAATAAATTTGAAGAAAATATTGAAAACACATTCCATTTTTTTTTTATCTGTTTATATCAGGTTTTGAAAAGAAGTTTTATAATTTTTGAATAATATTTTCTTAAGTATCTCTGCTTGACATTGTTGAAAACGTGGAAATAAATATCCTCTGTGAAATGTGAGCAACCGTCGCGTCGTTGGCTTCACGTTACTGGAATGGAAAATAAAATAAGCAAATAACATAAATATTAGATCTGTCCACTTTTCATAAATGAATTAATGAAATTATGTACGATTTGTGCATTTCATAATTTTCTCTTCTTACATAAGAAATTAAAAAGAAAGTTACTCTGAAAAGAAAAAAAGGTCATGTTCCTTACTTAAAAGGCTCAAAGCTTATAATGAAAAATAAAATATTATTTGTGGTCAATAATATAATTAAATTCATATAACTTATGGATTTCCTGATAGCGAAATTCTATAGGAAAAAATTCTAAAGAAGTCAATGAGTTTAAAAAAACGGGGTAGCTACTACCGCTACTACCGCAAGGCTTTTCCTCTGGGACAGAAGAAGATCATACATCGGATGGAGATTAATTCCACGTCAAAATTTGTTGATACTTTTTATTCGAAATTTTCCATCTCTCTAGAGAGCCCTTATAGGTTGGATTCACAATTAGTAAGTGAATAGCTGTTTTCCGTTTTGGAGTTATTATTCAATAAAGTCAAAAACTTTTGCTTCGAGCACTTCCCCTCTCCCCATCTACTACCCTTATATTCTCTCACCAAATGTGACCTCACCTTAAAAGTAACAGTTTTCATATTTTTTATCTCATTCGGATGTTAATTGAAATTTCATGTTAAACTTTGGATATATGAAAATAAATAAATCAGCCTTTTAGTCTTTATAGGTATCTCATGAAGTTATTTTTTATTTCTCTATGAAGGGTATATCATTGAAACTCAGCTTTTACACGATAGCAGGTTGCCTGAATAATTGGAAGACTCGAGCAAGTCCAATAAAGTATATTATAAATATGTGAGGTTTGATAATACCAGTTGTGAGTTTTAGTGAATTAGTGCCAATGATCATCGTCATGTTCAATATTAAAAAAATTGTTTAATTAACTATAGTTTTTATAGACAAGAGAGAAATCCGCAGATTCAATTGAAAAACTTGCAAATTTTGCAATATTTGTTGATAAGTGATGAGTTTCGACTTATAAATATTGTTATTCAGTCTTATTATTATCAAGGCAAAGAAAAATGCAGCCAATCAATTCCCAGCAGTAATAATATCTTATTCTTATAATTATTTTTATTTTTCATTCTCGTGTGAACTGTTTTATTTGAAAATAGTATGTCCATTTATTTCTGTTGTTTACGTTTGAATGTGGGTACAATAACAAATAAACTTCTTCTTTTGATGAATTTATGAGGATATTGTACACTATTGACTGCGTTATTATAAATATGAAAATATATTTCTAACTAAATCTGGCATTAACTTGATTTTTTCCAAATTGAACTTATCCCACTTTCTAATAAAACGGTTCTTGTATTAAAAAATAAAAATGGCAGTCGATCTAGAGCAGCCTTTCTCAACCTTTTTGCCGTCCGGTCCAACTTCACCATTTTCTCGCTTTGATGCAAGATATTTCGTAATTAATTTTAATTGTCTTAATATCAAAAATGAAATGTGACAATATTATTCGATAATTAATAAAAATGACAGTTTTAGGAGGGTAACTCGTGGTCGTCATCTACCAACTCACCACATGTCAAGTTCTGAGAGAATTTCTCTCACACCGCCTCTTAATAACATTTATTTTAATTTTAAAACAAAATTTTATATACTGTTTAAAATTTAACATAGGATCACTAGAGTGTCAGGAAAATTTTTTCATAAAAAAATAATATAATAAGCCACTTAATAAGAGTGAATAATAATATAAGTTGCAACTCATCCGTTTGTAATTCTATCAACAAATATAATTTCAACATTTCATAATTATGAAGAACAACATAAATAAAAGTTTTTTCCCTGACAGATTGACTTCGCTAATAAAAATATTTAAAAATAAAATATTTCCTTCAAACTCTTGATCATAACGAGGGAGGAAAAGAAAACTTTCTCGTTTATTCAGCCTACTGTAAAAAAAAAAGAAAAGAATAGAACCAACCACTAAAAAAACTACAAAATCCAAATATTACCCTTATAAAAAATTGTGTTTGTAGAGGTAATAAGTTTGGATGTTTAATTTACACCTGATCATTCAAAAACGTCTTTAAATTTCGTAAGCCGGGAGACCTACTCTTAGAGAGGACATTAATGAAAGGAAAAATAGTCGGCTTTGTACCCATTTTGGGGATGAGGGGGTGTCTCACAAAAATTTTGAATATTTTCTTATTGAAAAGCATTGGGAATTAATCTTTTTTTATGAAAAATCGAAGCTAATATTAGTTTTTAATAATAAATAAATAATTAAATCTTGTAAATGAAAAAGCATAAAAATTATGAATTAAATTTTTTAAGAGGGAGCTCCCCCCCCCCTCTAGCCGAGAGTTTAAAAATATTGACATTGTCAAAATTGATAATCTTAAAAGCCAAGGAGTGTGATGGGTTCAGATCCTAAAAATTTATTTAAATAAATTGGAATCTATCTAAATAAATGATAATATTTCTATCTCTTTTCGTTTACGAGTTGAAACATGGTGGAATTGGGATTGTACTTTTTCATAATAGAAATTGTCGGGAAAAGTTCATAATAGTTTTACATCAAATATTTAAGATAAAATTTCGAAACTGCTAACAATTCCAACAAAGGAAGAAATATTTCCATTTCTTTCTCAAACTACGAAAATTGTTAATTTCGCCAAAAATTCTTCGTTTAATTTTAAAATTAGTGGCTTCTCCTTGATTTTCACGAAAACAAATATAAAGGTGAGTTATCACGATTTTTAGAAAAACGCTTCAAGTAAAGTACGACTTCCGATTGCGGGAAATAGTCCAAAAGTTGATAGATATATATGATTTTGCTGTAATGTACATATGTAAAATTTAGTTGATCTAAATTATTAAAGAGTCCTTGAGTTTTCGTGTTAACGAACATGCAGACACACAGACCTTAGAGTATGAAAGAAGACAAAATTCTCAATATAGAGTTTATCAAAGATAATATCAATTCATTTTTATTAAAACATATATCTATGGATAACGCTTTTTTGAAATTCTTAATCTCATCATTAATTTTAAAAATTTTGCGAGATGAATAGAGTAAAACTTAATATGGTCCAAATGGATTTGTTTCCAAGGCCAACCAAAGAAGAAGAACAAAATTCTGTGTCGTTATATTAGGTGTGTGAATTAATTCGATCTATCTGGAGGTCAATTGCTGTACTATGTAATTTTCTAACCTCTAATGTCTGCAAAGGGCTTTTATTTTTTAGTTTTGACATCTAGCAATAATATTCAGTTGATAAACGTTTGGGTTGTAACAATAACATCGTGTTTATGTGATTCAAAAATGTCGAAAATTGAGCCAAAAATGCATCATTTCCGGGATGACAAACTTCGTCGATGTCAGCTGAAGAAATTCAAGGACGAGGAATTGCAGGTGCTAATCAATGAAGATCCGTGTCAACATGAGTTCACGCAATTGTTGAATGTTGATAGGTCAACAATTTCTGTGCGTTTGGCAGTCATGGGAAAGATTTACAAAGAAGGAAGATGGGTGTCATATGAATTGATAGAAAGAGGCCAACCAAAGAAGAACAAAATTCTGTATCGATATAATATTAGGTATGTGAATTAATTCGGTCCATCTGGAGGTCAATTGCTGTACTATGTATATACTTCGAAAGGCGAAAAGCCATGTCTGAAATCTTGTTCAGGCAAAAAAGAAAAGGTTTTTTGCATCGTATTCTGACTGGAGACGAAAAGAGGATATATTTCGATAATCTCAAACGAAGTAAATCCATTTGCGGCCCAGGAAAACTATCCACATCGACACTAGAGCGAAATATTCACGACTAGAAAGTAATGCTCTGTATATGAGAGCACAAGGGTGTAGTATATGAGCTATTAAAACAGAGCCAAACTATCACTGCAGACCAACAACAATTGATCCGTTAAAACAACGCATTAAAGAATAACCGGCCGGAATATGCAAATAGACACGACAAAGTAATCTTCCAGCACATAACGTTGGGTCACATGTTGGAAAGATTGTGAAAGCCACCTTGGAAGCACTTGACTGGGATGTTTTACCTCACCTGCTGTATGCACCAGACATTGCTCCGTCCGACTATCACTTGTTCATATTGATATACACGGACCAGTACTTCAATAATTATGAAGAAATAGAGAAATGGCTCAATGAATGGATCGCTTTAGTTTCGGAATACAACTGCCAGACTGATGGAAAAAAATATTAGCAAGCATTGGCAACGAGTGGACTTTTTCATGTTTTTTCATGTTAAAGTCTTTTTTTGGAAGAAAAAAACGAATCGAATTAATTAACACACCTAATATGAACCATCAATTAAGGGACCGAGTTGGCGAAATTAGGCGTAAACAACAAAAAAAAAAAATTTAGACATCATAGACCTACTTTAAAAAAAATTTTGTCAATCATATTATTTTGACTTTTCAAAATATTTATAATAAATTTATAAGTAGAAAATAACCAGCAAACATTTGCTCTGAATATTGATGAGATCTGAGCAGTGCATTTAAAATGCTTGGTATCATAAAAATATTAAAAGAAACTAAAAGATTTTCGACAACTACCCTCGATCGTGATATTGTATCGCTCGTATGTCGTCTTCTCGAAACTTGAATATTGCGCGATATTCTGGTGCCCCATTTGTCAAATTCATAATTAAGAAATAGAAAAAATTCAGAAAAGATTTTTAAAATAAGCAGACAAGGCCAGCCAGGAATAGAGAAAAAGAAAAAACGGGTTAACAGGTCAATTTCTTATGCCACATGAGAAACAATTTTTTAACTTTATATTATTGAATTAAAGAGCTCCCTCCCCCCCTCTCATAGCCGAGAGGTTAAAGATATTGACATTGTCAATATTGATAACCTTCAAAGCCAAGGGGCGTAGGTTCATATCCCAGGCAATCCGATAAATATTTATGTAAATCAATTTGAAACCAATTGATAAATAAATATGCCAGGTTTAAATGTATCGTAACTAATATAAACAAGTATCGTTTAAAAGATGCCGAAGAGAAAAATTTAAAAAAAATTAAAGGGTCTGATGATAGTCCCAAATTATGACCGAAACTCTTTTTTTAATAAATAAAATTGGTCTGATAATTCTATTTTCCTTTTTCTCTCATCCTTTAAAATTTATATTTTTTCACTATCCTTCTTTTGAGACAAATTCATTCTTCTTGATAAATATGGTCTTTAGAATTTTAGGGACGCAGAGAAGACTTACATATAATTTATTTGTTAAAATTATTGCATAGGATTGTGGATGATAGTCATCATCTATCTCTTCTCAGCGTTTGCATTTTGCCTCTCAAATCACTACACTGTAATTGGCAATAATGAATGATTAAAAGCGGTTTATGTAAAAAATTATATAAAATAGGCTATTTGTAAGAGGAATGACAATTTCGGGCTGTAAGTCTATCGTCACGTCTAGGAGAAATTCGAATGAGCGGATTTTTATAAAATTTCATTCTGGCAACCCGACTCCAAAGAGGAATAGTCATCAAGATTGATTACATTGCTTAAGCAAGACCAAACACTGCTGAACGTCGGGTAGATAGTCCCAAAGCAAAAGTGTGGAATGACTGCCGGAAGCCATCGATAATTAAATTTTTAAATTGAATTTTTTTTATTTAAAATCTTCAATGTAGGCTGAAATAGAAAATAAATTTAATCAAATGTTGATATAGATTTGTCTCAAATGTGATAAAATGTGATCAGTAGATTAGTATTTTTTCACGAGATAATTCAAGGAGTTGGCTATGTGGTGGCTACATCAGTTTATTTTAAAGAATAAATAAATTGAAAATAAAAAAATTTTATTGGTAATGGGAAGGAACGGTACATGGTAATATATGATTTCGGAACTGAGAATGGAACATTTCCTATATTCTTAGTGTTCTATTTTTAGTCTTTTCGGCATCAGAGGCCATATAGACCTCAACGATACTCATATATATTTAATTATCCAGGTATATTTATTTATACCAATTTGTATCCAATTGACTTAAATAAATTTTCATCAGACTGTCTGGGATTCAAACCCTCAACATTTGGCTTTGAAGGTTATTAATATGGACGATGTTAGAATCTCTGACCGCTCAGTTACGGGGTGAAGGGAGTCATTGTTCTTACCTGTATTGCTATTGTTGTTATGAGTGTCCAAAGCCAATATTCTATCAATTCCAAATTTGAGTCGTGTTGGTTCATTCATTGGTTGTTGCACCAAACTTGCAATTGTAAACGCCTGTCTCTGCACTGAGGACGACGACGAGGACAAAGTTGACGATGACGATGTTGAGTTGATGTTAGTCGTTTTAGTTGCACCACCACGAGACATGTTTGCTTCTTTCTCCTCCTCTGTCTATTCCACTTACTTATTTCAGTTCCAGCCGATGGGACTCACACAAGTTGAGGGTTAGTTAGTAGCCACGCCTCTTACAGCCCGAGGAAACCAATCAGAGGCAAATAGGAGGGCGGAGTCATCCCCCACTTATTGCTCCCTCTTTTCACATTAACATATTAATTAAGGAGATCCGGAACTTGAAAGTTTGTTAATACTATTGTAAACATTTTTTTTAACTCATGTCATTAATAATTCAATGATTTATTTATTTAGTCTATAATTTATAATTTTGTAATGTAAATATATATACTAATAGCTTTGTATCTGTAGATGTCTGTTCATTAAATATTTTGAAAAAAAAAATAATTGTTTTAAATCAGGGGTGTCCAATCTTATGGCATCTTTAGGCTACATAGGAAAAAAATATAAAATATACAAATTCTAAATTATTTACTATATGATTCAAATAGAAAGGAGTTTTTAAATCTTTTCAGCATATGAGGCCAAATAGACTTTAAGAAATTACAATTATAAATTATATACTATACAATATTTTTTATACCATTTGATATCCAATTGATTTAAATAAATTTTCATCGTACTGAGTGAGATCCGAATCCACATCCCTTGGCTTTTAAGGTTATCAATGTCAATAGATTTAACCTCCATCCCGTGGCCGAGAGGTTAGAGGTATTGACAATGTCAATATTGATGTGGATTCGGATCCCAAGCAATCCGATAAAAATTTATTTAAATCATTTGGATACTAATTGGTGCAAATAAGTATCTCTGGATCATTTGTATCGTATATAATGATTTAGTACCTGGGACACTGAGCGGTCGCTCTATTTATCTAAATTTCTTTATTTATTGATTTTTTTCTATAATTTGATACAAATTTTATATTTATTAATATAATTTTTAATTATTATTTATTTTTATTTTTTTGTA
>JAAAKE020079935.1:0-24522 GCA_010014785.2 Anisolabis maritima | reverse complement strand
TAGAGCTTGGCTCAAATCTCAAGAGAGCGTGAGTTCGACTCCCTCTGCAGCCTCAGATTTTTTATTCAAGAAGTTATGCTAAAATAGTCGAAACGATGAAATCTTCATCTCTGTTTACATATTTTTTATAATCCTTCTCTATTTTTTTTTAATTTTTTCACATAATTTTATGATTATAATTGAATATTTATTTTTATCAAATGTTTCTAATTAAATGGTTTTAAAATTAACTTCATTATTTTTTTCCAGCCTTTCAAATTTTTTTTTTAAATTCAATTACTTTTTTTTAACTCACATGACAATCTTAATTAAAAGGGAACATAAATCCAGCCATTTCCCTGCTAGTTTGTGAGTTACTTGAATAAACTCATATACACTCTCTTTTTATAATTTCTATTTACAATTAATTATTTTTATTCATTTTATCTAGAATCGACCATTTTTTTTCTTTGTATAAAAAATAGAACCGTTTTATTGTAGAATGTTTTTCCTTTAAGCAATGACGTTTTTCAAGCCCTAAGGGAGGGAGGCGGGGACAAAAAACCTCTCCCTTCTGGCGACGCCCATGAAAAGAAAATCGATTTCAGATGAATTTTGTAACATATAATAAATATAAATGAGACGGATAAAAATAACTAAAAATCCTGAATAATGATTCTATTAATATTATTTAAGTAATTAATAAAGATTATTTAAAATTTCTTCGATAAATTAATTAAAGTATTTTTTATCTTTTTCTTAGAAATTTTAATCCTTTTAATATTATATTTTAGATTCTGGAAAATTATTTGAATAATGGGAGGCCAAATAAGAAAACGTCCAGGTTACAAGTGTTAGTCACTAGATACAACTTTTACATTGAAATACATGTGCTTATTGATTAACTCTGAGTACTTGTCAATAATTAACAAGACTGGTAAAGGACTTTAAGGGGGCCGAGAACATTAATCATGGAGTATCCAGAGGCTTTCTTTTTGGGCAGCTCATCTCAAAATTCTACACTGTCTAAAGTCATATCCACCTAAAATTTTATATTATAAATATAGAAAATTCATTATAATATAATAGATAATAAAATACCTCCTGTTTCTGAAAAAGCGGTATTACGATTATTATAAAAACAAAATTTCTTACTCTTTTTTCATGTTATTTTTTTCTTATTTGTTTTTGTATACAACATAATAATTTATGTTGATATCTACTTTTGGTTGG
This sequence comes from Anisolabis maritima, assembly GCA_010014785.2. Taxonomy (NCBI): domain Eukaryota; kingdom Metazoa; phylum Arthropoda; class Insecta; order Dermaptera; family Anisolabididae; genus Anisolabis; species Anisolabis maritima. The sequence continues at coordinate 23,310 of JAAAKE020079935.1, read as the reverse complement.
AACGGATGATATTTCACTTATGAATTGATTATTAAAAAAATCATATATATAAACTGAGTTTTTGATTGTTCATAATCCTTTTTTCCCCTATTTTCTTTATTATTTATTTATTTGATTTCTTCTTCCCTTCAAACATGATGCTTCAAAATTTTTGGGTAATGATCTATGTTATATCACAATATGAAAAAAATTGAAATAAATATTTATCTATTAATTAAATAAACTTGAAGTTGAAGAAAACGTCTTTTCAAATCTCGGCTTGTTTATGTCTTAAAATTAGAAGGCCATTCATTCATGTTTCCAATCCCTAAATAGATAGAGCAAGTCTAAATGTCTTCTTGAACTCCTTTTTTTTCTTTTTTTTTTTTTTAATTATTGGGCTTCAAAAAATTATTCAATCTCTTGGCTTTTTTTTGAAAAGGGCTGACTATGCGTAAATCCTTTTCTATGTGCACGTATAGATTAAGCTCTTTTTGTTATTATTATTTTTTTACTAATATTTTTTTTTTTTTGCAAGTTTAATTTTAAATCTCCCTAACCAAACAAAACTATTTTTAAAAGTGAGAAAAATAAAATAGTGAGGAAGTTGGTGAGAAATTTTAAATAGTTGGGATCACAAAGGTCATAGACATTTTCTTCAATTTCAATAAAAAAAAATTTAGTTATATATATATAGTCATGTATAAAATTAAAATTTAGTACACAAAATAAGGAGAGATTGAGACACTTTTAAAATATTAGTTATTAAATATTGATTGATTGTAAAAATATAATCTCTCCGACTTGCTGTTTCCCTAATTTCTTATATATATAGAATGGGTTTCCTTTTACTTTTTTTTTTTTTTTAATTAGAACATAGAAATTCTTTTATTGTGATATTAAACCCAATAGTGATACTAGGTAACTGTCAGAGAGCTAGAAGGAGAATTAGGCAGGAATTGAGGGAACTGGAGGTATTTCTTAGAAAAAAATAGAAAAGAATAAAAAGAGATCCAAAGAGTATTTTTTATTTTCCTTACAGTTTAGGAGAGTCTAAATTTGCCGGGCGAGGCCGACGCTTAACGTCCTCGGCTCTAGTTCTTTTTTCTGAGCTGCCATTTCATTTCTAAAATTACATATATTTTATCAAAATATAAGCTGTTTTTTTAATATCTATATCCTCTATATGATATCATAATATAATTGAAAAAGAATACAATTTTCCTCACCTTTATTTCTGTAATTTTTTTTTCTTTTTCTTTTAATGCAATTATCTATGAACAGCTGTGAATATTTCCACTTTCTAACGTCATTTTAGACATTTTTCAAACCTTACTTAATCATAGCAAGTCTTTTTATGACCCTAAAAATAAAACTTATTTTCATTAACATAAAATTACTTAAACAAAAAACAAAAAAAACTTAGGGAAGATAAAAAAGATCAAAATAATATCCGCGACGTTACTTGATTGTGCAAATGAATATTTAATAAATCTTTAGTGTTAATTACTTTACCATCATTAGAAAATATTTAATTTTAATTTCAAATAAATATTTTGAAGGATGCAAATTAAATAAAAATTTTATTTATTTTCTTTAGGTAATGATTCATTTCTCCATGTAGAGGAAAATTAAAGAAATATTAATTCAGTCAAAATAAACAAAGCCTGAGTTTATTATTATTAGATTAGCTTCCTTTGAATATATAGTACGCCTGTAAATTTATTCACCCACGTTGTATGAGAAATATTTTATTCTTATAAAAATTATATATATAAAAACTTGACCAATGCGGAGAAGGGCTCAGGCCCCTTGATGTGTCCAATTATTATGGTATTACGGGCATTACCAGTCAGCTTAAAACTCTTGGCGAGGGAAAAATTGCCTAACTCAATTTACCATTCAATTCTTTTTCTTTTTTTAATAAAGGACTCTGACATCGGGGGAGCCGGAAGTTCCATGTTTAGGAAGATTCCAGTTTCCTTTCCAGGCTTCTCTCTCTCTCTGATATTTTTATTAACATATACCTCGAGTAAAAATAAATTTAGAATTTCCCATTAAATTATTTGAGATATTTTTCAATTTCTTGCATACTTTCATCGTACAATGAGTCATTTTACTTTCCTATAACAACGATTTTATTATACGTATCAAAGTAAAGTAGACAAACTCCTTTGCTTTGTCTTAATAGAAATTAGGAGAGTTATAATAGTAAATTTCATAATAGTTAAAATATGATGATTTTGAATTTCATGTACAGTGAGTTTCAAAATTAAACAGCCATGAGTTTTCTATATGTGATTACTTTATTTAACGTGAGAATTTTTTAGTGGAAGGTTTGAACTAGAAAATTTCCATCTTCCAGTTTAAAAGTATTGAAATTAAAACATGAAGAAAACATGGCTGGACTTTAATTTTGAAACTCAATGTACATCTCATAATTATTTATTAAAACGAAACAAAAGACCTTCTGTCTAGTTTATTTCGATACGCATAGTATATAGTAAAAATCAAAATTTTTCTTCCAAATCGAGTTTTCAAACGGATCGGGTGATTCAAATCTGAAAAATCAAAATAAATTTATCAAAATAATAGCGGTATACAAAATTGTTCTATTTATTATTATGAACAAGTTTTGTTTGAAAAACTTTTACCATTTTTATATGGAATTATTTCGCTAGGTAGTTGAAACATTTTCTACGTTCGAACCTCAAATGAAGAGCACTTGGGTTGATTTTGTCGGTTCTCGGGCTATAGGAAAGTCTGCTGACATTCTTGTCAACTATTAAAGAAGCAGTAAGTCATTAATTCCTTTTTCAGGTACAATTTTATAAAAGATTCTGAAAGCTCACTTATTTTTGGATCTCGATAATTAAAGAAATTTATTAAAAGAGGGGGGAGGGGAGTTTTTATAATAAATTTATTATAACATTGTTAACATTCTCAGCCAGCAATAAGATCCATAATTTTGAAAAGTTAATTATTAGTTTTAATTCATTAGAAACTTTTCTTCTCCAACACCCAAACCTCAAAATTTTCCGACTTGAATTTGGGATTTTCGAATTAAAAAAAACCATCATCATCATCTAAAACAAGTGGTATTTGTTAGAATGACCCTCAGCCCAAGCTGCAGGTCGTCCTTCTTGATTTTGAACGAAAAAACCTGATAGGCGAGCAAGCGGCGCCCTTTTATTATATCTAGAAAAAGACCGTTTAGAAACAAGTCTGTGGATTGTGTGCTGTGCTCCTCACCTTCGGCCTAGGCCCCTGAGGAAGGCAACCCACGCTAGCGATGCATGCTTTTGTTGCAGTTGAAGCCCCGCCTGCCTTGGCCAACTCTCATTTATGCAAACTGGTTCCTGATCGATCTGCGCGAATTTCAAAAGGAATTGTAGTTCCCCTCCACCCTTGTGCTCGAATATATTACCATGCTTGATCTCGACCCCGAATTTAACGTTTCGAGGGGAAAATGATAACGATTTTATCTTTGAACAAATAAAACCATTTTATATTGTGATATTGCTTTAAAATCAATAAGTAAAACTTATAGCACGTGTCGAGGTTTGAGACTAAAATGCGTATAGGGAACTAATTTTTTTTATATTTTAAAAAAACAGGGAATTTCTCCTTCCGATAAATAATATCTTGCAATGAACTCTTTCTGCTTCATCAAGACAAATGAGGTTTTCGATTCAATGCTTTAGAACTGACACTAAAATCTTCCTAGAAATTAACAACTGCACATGCGTGGTCCTGGTGCAATGATTTAAAAAAAAAAACGGCTTAACACATCACTCAGCTCATATGTTATCCTTCAGCTGTAAGACCGTTATGGGTTTGTTTATCTAATAACGTTCTTTCAAATAACTCTAAAGAAAAATAAAGGCACTCAAATCGAGCGAACGCATCATTTCAAGAAGCAGAAATTTAATTTGAGCGTTTCTGATTTTTTTCTTTGATATTATTTGTTATTATAATTATTATATAAACAAGCCCACAACGGTCTTTCAGCTGAAGAATAACATACAGACTTTAGGTCCTGAAAGTGCATTAAAAAGGTCTAGCCTTTATAAAGCGAAAAATGAGATATGATCTTGCAAAAAAAAAAAAAAAAAAAAAGGAAAATAAGGAAAATAAGGAAAATCTTAACTTAAAGGGAATTTTTCTATACTTTTTTTAATATAGAATTCATTGAGTTAAAATTTTTCTTAAGTGTTCAATTAAAAAACTTAAGGAAAATTTTAATATAAGAAATTTTTTATTCTATATTTAATATAAAAATAAAAAGCATAGTAACATTCCCATAAATTGAGATTTTCTACAGAAATTCTGAATACCGGCCTAAAAATAAACTAATTTCAATCGGGCGGTTATGTGTTGGGCACACCAGTTTATTTAATAGAGAATTTGATATCATGAAATAAGAATTTGCATTCATTCAAAGAAATCCTTGAATGAGTTTCTAATTGGAAAGCTAATAGGATTCTTTTTCTACATTTTGTGATTAAAGTCCTAGGTATGATAAATTTCCCTTTTTCATCTTGCATGTCTGAGAAAAAATGCAACGATTTTTTTTTTTGACTTTTCAATAATAACAATAAAAAAAAAAACATTCCTTTTGGTCACTTGTAACATAATTCCGAATTCTCTGCCCTATAACAAGAATTAGACGTACTTTTAAGAGAAGTACACATTTGGGGATGTAATTTAGTATTTATTCCCTTACGATAAAAAGGCCATTCGATTCTTTCAATCGAATTCTTTCAATAATTCATTCAATAAATATTTATATTATCAGGATCAGATAATTTTGTTCAAACGTCACGTTTTGTTTCGTCTATTAGGCACTTTCTATCAAACATAAATTTCATATGAATTGACTAATTATCAAACAAAGAAATTTTGTAAAACATTTGATATGATTATCATATCATATTTAGCTTTGCCTGATAACATATACTTACTATCCGTTACACTCGGAAAAGACAAACTCTCTGAGTTACCTTAATAGTTTATTATTGGACGTATAGAAAAAAAAGTTTGCAAATTACGGAGAGACTAAGAAATTTACTATCTTGTATTTTTATATAGGTTGTATAATAAACTGGTAAGATCACTCTGAAGGAAAGCGTTTGTCTACATATGTACCACTGTAACAGACGATATACTATCCGTCTCAAAAGTTTCAATCTATACTGAATAATTATTTTGAAAAAGGTGGCGGTTGGCAAAGCAATGCCCCAAGAATTAAGACGTTTAAGATAAGAGAGTGCGAGAGAATTGTTTTGACCGGACATGTTTGCTGCCTCCCGGACTTGAACCAGAGACCCTCTACTTTCGCGGCGGATGTGCTGCCGTTACACCAGAGCGCACCAGCTCATTCCTTTTAAAATTAGGATAATAGGAGAGGTACTTACAATCCAAAAATAGTAAATCTGAAAAATGAAATTTTATGATGATGGTTTTCTACTTATTATAAAATGAAACACAGGATACAGTTCGTCCAACTTACTTACTTTTGAGACAGATAGTATATAATATAGTAAATTTTAGATAGATATTTTTTTTGCTTGGTCTTAAAAATTATCAAAATGGACGGTTAAACAGAATATATTTTTATTTATTAATTAAAATTAAAATTCCAAAAATAATTAAAATTAGCAAACTTCAAAAAATAATATTCCTGATTGTTTGCACTTAAGACTCTTCAGGTGAAACCAAACGATTGCTTGCTTTTCAAAAATCAGTTTGCTAGAGATAGTATTATTAAAGTATTTAGAGAGTGAATACTTGATATACTTTGTCTAAATAATTTATTGTCTGTTAATACATAAGCCAGATTGTAACTTCCCCTAAGCTGTCTTTAATTGATATTAATTTTCTAACAGGAAAGAATAAACCCACAAATAAAGTGACACCAAGAAAAATTATATCTATATACTAACAAGTTTTTGACGCCTAAATTTAAGAGATAGTTAACTGAGAGGCAAATTTTATAATTATTTATTAAAAGTAATAACAAAATAATTTAATAAACAAATTTAGTAATTTTAGCATTCCAATAAAACATATTAACTGTTATTCGGGGTCGGCATAAAATACAATCAAGAAAGAGTGAATGAGCCTATGGAGGAGAAAGGCAGACATATAGGGAGCAGAAGAAATGTCAGTCTTAGTTCGGGTAACTCGTGGTCGCCATACACGTGTTCACCAGATATGAGCCCCTGAGTGTCGAAAACTAATTAAACTATTTAAAATAATTTCAGAAAAAGAAACTATAAAAAATTATTTATTCTTTGACTTTTATTTATTGAGCACTGGGGGGGGGGGTCTGGATAAGGGCGGGGTACCATTTTCCCTTCTTATTTATTCTCTACAATAATTTCTTTGAAAGCTTGAAATAGTAAGAATTAGAAAATTATTCTTAGAAATTTCTATATTATTGGGTGACTTCCCATTTGGTTGTTAGGACAAAAAGTTAATTAACCTATTTTGGAGGGGTTAATATGCAAATTTATTTTATTATTAAGGACCTATTTCGAGGAGGAGGGTATTTAGTAGCAGGGCGTTAATTATTGTTATTATTATTATTTATTATTGTTCTCACTTCACTGTATGTCACACATTTTTTCATACTTCCTCTTGACCAATCAACGCCAAAATATAAATTTAAAATCTTTTATTTATTATCTTAATTACATCAACTTTTGAATTATATTATCAAACCAAAAGTGTAAATTCATTGATTCGATTTTTCAATTAAAAAAAAAACTGTGTGAGGATTAAATTTCTCTAATTTTTATTAAAAAAGTTTTTTAATAAAATTTCATTTTTTGCAAAAATTATTAAATTGAAAAAGCTAAAAAATAATAATAATAATAATTTGCATATAAGTTTTATTAAAAAATTAAAAGAAAAAAAATATTGAAATATTTCGTTGCTTTCAGAAAGTTTAGTGTAATCGTTAAAAATTTTAAACACCCTAAGAGAAATATAACAAAACAAAATTTTTAAGCTTAAGCATACGCGCGAACAAAGAGACTAACACTAGACTAGAAAGGAAAAAAAACAATTCTTACTCTATAATATATATTACATATAGGTAAGAGAAAGAAAAATGGAGCATACGTATTAATAAAAACGTAGGGTAAGTTGTTGACTAATGACTTACTATAATGGAACGAATCGTTTTCTAAGCTTGAGAATTCGTTTTGGGAATGCTTGCATTTTCAACTTGTTTTAATTAGACTTCGTATGTTTTAATGACGGACAATAACCTCGTGGAATATTGGCAACTGCCTGAATTATTTTTTTTAATTCCTCTCCTCTGAGATCATATTTGTGGGTGGAAATAGTGCCATTAATATATCTCCTAGCATTTGGACAGATGTTAAAGGCTACCTGCATAACAACCAAGGTCAATTATGCCGAATTAATTTCCATAAAATTATTAATTATATGCAAATAGTGAAAATTGGGAAAGCGGCATGCTTGGAATTATTTTCGAAATAAACTGATATACGGCTTCCGACTAATAGAGGTGAGAGGTATTGTAATAGTACCAAATTGGACGCAGATTTTGAGGGACGAGGGCCCGATTGGACTTGCCGAATTTTTTCAAATTCCCACTTGATCAATTAACTTCAAAATATTATTTTCATTACATCAATTTTTGGTTAATATCATCAAACCGGAAGTATTTTTCTTTAACATTTTAATAATTATTAAGTATAGAAAAAAAATTTCAAATAAAAGTTGTGTGGATTAATATTCTTTACAACTTTTATTAAAAAAGTCTTTTATAATATTATCACTTTTTGTAAAAAAAAATTGGAAAAACTAAAAAGTTCTTTTTATTTATCTAATTTGAGACGGCAGGTTATTTGCCAGGCATCATTTAATAAATTATTTACAAATATATATGTATTTATAATTTAAACAAGAATTAAAATAAAAATTTCCATGGAGCTGCGCAAAAGAGAATAAAATTTTTGTTTTAAGGCAAAAATACTTGTGAGCTTGAAAGTTATATTTTATTGTTCAAAAAACTAAAATTATGAATAAATATAGTGCGTGTTCAAAAACTGAAGATACTGATAGTATTTTAGTATATATAGTATAGAAAAGAACCGGGGACGATGTTATCATTATTGGTCACATCACATGTCAGTTGTAGTTAATTAGTTGGCTTGAAACATTTTGCAATTTACTCGCCCTGAAAATGTGTATTTCTCGGCAGTTGGTGATAAGAGCCGAGACATGGTCGATGGTCGGTGCAGACAGGGCAGGCTGCAGGCCCGTCTCTCCCGCTCGGGCTATCTCCTATCTCTCGCCTAAGCCTAGGACCTTTCAATCAACACGATCCCTGGTGTCTGCTCTAGATAAACATAAACACCTCCCAATAACTGGTCTTGTTAACATGTGTTTACATCTTCCTTTTCCCAATTCTCCTATTGAAAACAATTAGCAACCTTTATAATGCAAACTTGGTTCAAATTTAATAGAAATATTTTGTACAGTTTTGTACAGTGAAAACTAAATGTTTTAAAAATATGTTGTTAGCTAATTTGACATAATAATAACATCAAAAATCTAACAGTTAACTATATATGAGCTAACAATAAATGAAAAAACCACCCAAAGATTTCTCTCTCTGCAGTTCAAATTTTTTTCAAACATCCACTTGACCAATTGAGTTCAAAATATAGATTTATCGTCTTTTATTTATTATTTTAATTTCCTATCACCAAATTATAAGTAAAACTTTATTGATTACATTTTTCAGTTTTTTATTAATTATTAAATTTAGAGAAAATGTTTTTAAATACAAGTTGTCTGAATTATTATTCTTTATCAGTTCTATTAAATAAATTCCTTAGTTTTTGAAAGACTCAAGGTTGCGCTGCCCATTATATCAGTTAATTTTTGAAAATCATCAATTTCGAAAAATTTCTTAATAGAATAGAATAGTAAGTTTTTTTGGGTTACTCGCTCTTTTTGTCGAAATCTGGTTATACACTTATAAATCTAATATAAAATATATCTTTCTTGTTTCGAAATTGTTTTCAAGCCTCTTCACTTGGCATATTTATAGACTATCATATTCAAGTATTGTGAATTTTTTATAAAATGTACTTACAAATAGTTTAAATTTCAGTTGGCTTGTTAAAGGACATAAATCAGTTGGTTTCGTCCCTTAGCAAGGCCTACCTATTTGTATTGTCACCTTAAATTCTTTGTCTTTTTGTTTCTTTGTGAAAATAGTTGTTATGAAATTTTTTCTTGCCTGGGTTGCCATCACACTCATGTTCGTCCCTTTTCTCTCTCTCTTTCCTCTTTTTGCCCTTTTTGTTCCTTCCCTTAGGGTTTAAAGACCCCCCCCCCCCATTCCAACCCTTGCCAAAGAAAGAAAGTCCCTTCAGCCCTGTCTCTCTCGCTCTCTCTCTCTTTCTTTCTTTCTCAGACAACAAAAATTTGCTCATCTTTTTTCCAAGACATCGTGTAGTCAGTAATCGAGTCTTAGGTCGTTTGCTTTTTGGAATGCAAATTGAAATTCTCTATTTAATTCAAAAGCTATGAATTTAATAGCATAGTAAAATTTTAATGAGATATTATGTTAATTTCTTTTGACTATTTGACTATTCAATATATTTATTTATATTCAATATTATATATTTTAATTATTATTTATGAATGGATGAACTAAACATTTCTACAACCATGATATATAGTAAAGAGATTTCGAAAAAAAATTTTCAAATCCACCATGTCTATATATTACACTTGACTGGGTATTTTGTATTTGGTTTCTTTGTATAAGGGACGGAAACCAACAGAGAGAATAGAAATAGAACTCATCGAGTCGAGTTGTTAATTAATTTTTATTTTTCGAGAGTTGTAACGGATTTGGTGCATCATTCTATTATCTATTCGATTTTTTTAGCTTTTATAAAAGATGCAAAGTAATTGACTTGAGCTTAGGTTCCGATTCCAGTAACAAAATGCTCGATTGGTTAAGACAGAAACATTTTTTGTAAAGCAATATCTATTTCAGATAAAAAAGTGTCGATATATCCATATTTTTATATATATATATATTTTAATATAAATATTTATTAAAATTTATTAAAAAAAGAAAGGCTGTAGGCGTCGCAAAACGTGGCTAAACCGAGAAAACGCCTCCGTTGAGCTGAGTCCCTATGACGCATTCACATAAACAGAAGTTAAAAATCACTCATCATTAACTTCTAATACAGATGGTCCAGACAGATGATTTACGATTTTGAAATTTGAAGAATTTGAAGATCCTACCCTTCCTCACATGTATAAAATAAAATTTTAATCCTTCTTTAATCAGGGGTGGTTCTTTCAGTAGGATAACCTTTTGACATAAGTTGCATTTTAGCGATAAAATAAGTTAAATTCAAACATTTATTTTCCAAGAATATTTTTTTCAAAGATAATAAATAAAAAATTATAGTGTCACTTCCGGTTGAACGATATTCACGAAAATCTCTCTGGTAGCAATAAATTTATTATATTCACTATTTAGCTTAATTATCCATCACTAAGGTACAGACACACACGCACCAAAACCTGAAAAGACACTCGAACTCAAAGTGTCTCAAAACGTGTATTTTCGGTGAATTGAACTGAACACAATACTTTCATTGGCAATTGAAATGAATGGACAAATTATCTATTATAAATTATTATTTACTTAACAGATTCATTGTTGATAATTAAATATGAGAGAGAAACATAAAAAAGATAAATAATAAACAACTTCCCAGTTCATAATTATTATAATAAATATTCGGGAGAGTTTTCTACGCTGATTATTTGTTTTTTCCGTTTAACGTTTGACTGGTGAGTCACATAAAATGACATTCGTCATAATTAATATTTAATACTCACAGTAAATAAATAATTCCTTTAAGCCTATTTTAATGAGTCTCATTTGAAAGAATCGATTAATCGATTACAAAAGAATCTTATATATTTAGAAAGTGATATCAATGACGTATACGGTGCAAATGGGGATTTTATGATAAAAATAAAATTTAAAGGATAAAATGAAATCATTTTTAATTTTCTGATTCACCACTATATAAGTTTTTTTTATTTGGAAAAATTTTTGCTTCTGTAAAGATGAAAACTGCGAAATCAAATCAGGGGCGCAAGGCGCGACATTAGAATTTCTCAAGAGCATCAAAGTATGCTTTTTTTTATTCGATACTGATAACCGATTTGGTTATATTTAAGAAAATACCTCACCACTCTCAACAAAATGATGAAATGACTTTGATACAAAATTTTATTCTTTCTTTTGGAACAATATTTAATAAGTTTTCAAAAATTATAATTTCTGTGGTTTATTTTTTATCCAAAAATTAAGCAAAAAATTTTCAGGGGTAGGAAAAATTTAGGCTTATCTTTGTACATTTTTTTTTATATAGTTAATGTAAGTAGCGAAAGAAGAAGAGTAAAAATGACGTTTCGATCAGCGTTCATGATTACAATCAAGACATTGCTTGTCAGGATGCCAGATGGACTCACGTAGTAAAATCACTCTAAGATAAACTCTCACAATTTTTTTCCTTCTGCCATAAAATCCTGAAAATATAAAACAAAAATTGATTTTTATGTCTCATATCTTAAAAGATCCTGAGAATATTTCTAGGTTTAAAAGGCCAAAGTACAAAGACATCCTGACATCCAATATCCTGATGAAGATCTCGATGGATGATCCAAACATCGGCATTGTATGAGAAAATCGTTTCGCTCTTTCGCAGTCATCATATTATTATTATCGAAGGGAAAGAAAATGTCATAAGGATCAGTTCAAATATAATTTTTAATTGAAAATATCGATTTGTTCAATTGAATGCGAAATATTAAAGAGTGAGAAAAAAAGGAATGTAATTAAAAAGAAATCAACGAAAATATTTGGAAATGGAAGCTGGAAAAAGATTTTTACGTTCTTTTTATTTATAAATATGTCACAATAAAATAAATAAATAAATAAAAGCAATAAACTTTTATAAAAAGAATCAATTGTTATTTGCTTATGAATAATTAAGTTTTTGAATATTTTTATATGGTATATAATAGGGGTATCAAACTTCCTAATAAATCCCCAAATGGAGCTAATCTTAAACTTATTTATTCTTATTTGGCGTTTTTCGCTATTTTATACAACAGGAATTCATTATTAGGTGAAGTTGAAACTGAAAATCTTCCCAATTTCTTCTAGCTTTTCAAACAACAATTCAACAGGAATCAATTATTTTTAGCTCGATGAACACATGTACAGGAAATTCGGTTGAACGGGTTTTTATGAAATTTCATATTTAAGCATCAGATATACTAAATATCTCATTTTGGACAACTTTTAATATAGTTGACAGTTAATTGGTATGATTTCATCATTTCCATGTTTTTAGAAATATTTAGAAAACAATATTTTTAACAAAAGTACCTTTAAAAGTAATTACTAACAACATTTATTTGAGAAGTTTTTGATAGGGCAGATTTTCATATTTTTGCGATAATTTTTATAGGTTTTGTGGGCACAGTTGATTTTTTTCTTTGGTTATTTGAAAAGCATTTAGATTTGTATTCGTTTATTCTTCTGTTACTTGTTCTTATGAATAAATTATTAAAGAGCATTCGCTTCATAAATGAATATCTGTTCTATGTTTTAGTCCATTGATTTTTCGTAAATTGACTATAAACTATTCATAATTACTAAAGTGATAATAGTAATGACATTCTTCATACATTTTGTTCTTTAATATACATATAACAATCATAATTCATATTTAAGTCAACAATGTTGTAACATTTATCAAAAGAAAATTTGTCCTAAATTTTAATTTTGTTAAATAAAAGTCGGGTTGGCTTTTTCTTATGTAGTTAGCAAATTTACAAGATATTATTGTATTTATAAATCCTATATTCAGAAAATAATTTGTAATCCAAATAAAATATTTCATTTGTAATTTTATCATTTGTCATTTAAAATTAAATTTTTCCAATTTATTTAATAATATATACTTAAGATATTTTAATTATTATCTTAATTTAATTTTGGTCCTTATCATCAAACCGGAAGTTGATTGCATTGCTTTATTAATTATTAAATTTAAGAAAAAAATTTTCAAATAAAATTCGTATGTCTAGAATATTCGTTAAAGAAATAAAAGAAATTATTTAGTTTTACAATGAATAAAAAATAAAGTACTTTTATTTTCTAATAACCTAAGTACGTTGGTTGGGTGCTAGCGACATCAGTTTTGTTTATTTAAAAAACCTTAGTAATCTCCTCCGTTTAGCTTAGGAACTTTTTCAATACTTGGACATTTTTTTAAACAAGGATATCCTTTTATTATGTCAAGATATCACTATAGAATTTCAATTACTCTCGACCAGGAGGCCTATTGTTCAAAAAATTGAAGGAACAAATAAATCCTCAACTCAGATAGGACCAAGATAAAAATATTGGTAAAAATTGAATGCAGATTAAAACCTAAAAGTCTGTGGGCTTGATAACTTGAGAACGGATGCCATAATCAAGTTGAAATTTGATATACGAAGGCGTATATATAAACTTAAAACATAAGTCAGCAGACTTGACTAGAAATTGAGCACAATCGCTCTCAAATTATAAAAAGAAATCAAGGGAGGCTTAAATCAAACGCATACAAATTCATTTTGGCATCAACATCAAGAAAAAATTTTCTGATGAGAATTTGCGGGAGGTGAAATATTTTTAGAGTTCTCTCTCTGAACTAGCCCGATTAGCCCTAAAGTTTTGGTAATTGTTTAAATATGAATAGGCTTCTACTTTTGGTTACTCAATTAGATATCTTAATATTTGCAAAGTTCATCTATATAATTTTAAAAACATTCAATCCTCAATTCCCAGAATTATCCTCATTTTTATCGACCGAGAATCATATCAAAATTAACATCACAAGAGCAAAGCTCTTTACAACGAATGACAAATTTTCTCATAAATCCACTTGATCAATTAATAATATAATAGTATAGATTTAAGATTCATTATCATCTTTTGAACCTAATCACCAAACCAAATTTTTATAGTTATTCAAAATTTTATTAATTATTTTTCTTATTATTATTATAGAAAAAAGCTTTTCAAATAAAAATTGTTATTTTTTATAACTTTTGTTAAAGAAATTTTTGAAAAACTTTAAAAATACTAGGGTAGGATGGGCTACGAACCCGGTAGAACCGCAAAGTTTTTTTTTGGTATCAGAGACCACACAGACTTTTCTCTATTTATTTAAATTAATTGATAGTTAATATAATTTAAATAAATTTTATCGTTCAGGACGGGAAATGAACTATTGACCTCTAGATCATGAGACAAGAGCTTCTTTACCTCTGATCAAAGGGACATGTGCTAGTTAATACAAGTTAATCATTTTTTATTCTCCAATTTAAACGGGCATATTAGTATTTTCTTTTTAGATGAGTATATCTTTTATAATAAAATATATTTATTATCAAATAGAGAAAAAAAAATAAAGTTTTCACTGAATAAAAAAAAGTTTTAAAAGTCATCATCTAGTTTTAAAAAAAGAAAGAGAAGAGCATAATGTTTGGCCTGAGTGTCTATCAGTATAAAGAGAGAAGAGGAGAGAGAGAGAGGAGAGCACCTGGCAGCCATGTGGTGGTGATGCCAGGGGTAGGCGTGATGGCGTGACGGGCGCGATGCGTTGCGCTGCGAAGCGCTCGCGCGGAGCGCGCAGCCAACCAACATCAGCAGCACCAAGGGTCAATACTTGGCTTTTACCTTGAGGAACTCATGCCACTGAATCCCTAATCAATGCCATTTCACTCTCCTCTCTGGCTCTCTTCTCTCTCTCTCCCTCTCCCTCTCAATCGATATACTTACTCCACCAACAAAACCAAAACAAAAATATATTTCTCATCTCATCTCTCTCTTGCTCTTCTCCCCCTTTGCTTAACAAAAGTATCAGATCAATAATATAATTTTTATATTCACAATCACTAACAAATATTTCGAGGGCGAACTATAATTTATGAAGTAAAAATATTCAAAGGGCAGATTTTTTCATGTATGATTAACTAACCAGCAGTTATTTGATATGTGACTATACCAATTATAGTTAATTAATTAACTATACTTGAAAAAACCGGCCCCAAATCTACCCTAGCATATCCTAGTTTTTAATTATTAAGAAAAAATCTCAAATAAAATTGAATAAAATTTTTATAGACTGACTCATAGATAGTAGTTTAATCATACCAAATTTGATAGTGAAGTTAGGTGGACAATAATGAATTATGGCCCTTAAACCCAGGGTATGTGTGTATAAAAATATGT
Organism: Anisolabis maritima; assembly: GCA_010014785.2. Classification (NCBI taxonomy): domain Eukaryota; kingdom Metazoa; phylum Arthropoda; class Insecta; order Dermaptera; family Anisolabididae; genus Anisolabis; species Anisolabis maritima. The sequence goes on along the minus strand of JAAAKE020079935.1, from coordinate 7,952 downwards.
GTCTCTGGGCTAGTTTACTCATGCTTCCACTTGACCAATCTACTTTAAAATATAGATTTAGAATTGAAGATTTATTATCTTAATTAAATCAACAAATCACAAAATTGATTGCATATATCAAATATTCTTGATTATTAATTTGAGAGAAAAAACTAAAACTAAAATAAAACTCTTTAGTTGATTTTTTTAATTGAATGATTCCCTTTGAGGCTAAATTTCATTTAAATGAACCTAAAAAGATTTCCAATCGATTATTTAATTGTCACCAAATTTTGTTAATATATATTAAGAGACATTAGGCAGAACAGAGTTAAGAAACATTTTCATACGAACGTTAAAAAAATTGCATTGCAAAAGGAAGAGATATATAATTGTATTTAATATTCATAACGTGAAGTGCTGTAATTATAAATAAACGAAGCATTAATCGAAATAATACACATAAACACAATGGTTCTATTAAGCATATTTTCATTTATTTCCTCTACCCTTCTAATTAAGAGATCCTAGCTTCATTTATTTGCTTGTTTCTCAATTTTGTTGTCAATTTGATAGCAAAATGAATTAATGATTTTTTAATATAAATGATGAAATGAAGTGTATTATATGATGTATATTTGGATGACTAATAATCCTTAGATAATTTTTTATCCTTTTTTTTTTTTTTTTGTTCATTTTTATAAAAGTAGATACATATAAGTAAAAATTTGAGTACGGTCTCATTCATTATATAATAATATAATGGATGAATTATCGAACAAATTTCTAATGTATTATCAGGCAATAATGTATTTAGACAGGAACGCAAAGTCTAAATATTTTAGTGTCTGATAATACATTTAAAAACATCTGAGAATGCGCAAGGATTGGGGAATTGCGAACGAAGCGAGCAATTCCTATCTGAACGCAAGGTTTACTAGCTTCGCTCGCAACAGTTTCACATAGTGGTATGGATTTATATATGTTGGCATCAGAATCTAAAGTAAAAATTGCGATATTTGGTAAAATTTCAAAATCCCGTCGGCCATTTTGACCATGGATAAAAATTTTAGTAGATTTGTGCTTTATCCGAATCCGAAGTTTCAATTTTGATATTCGAAAAAAACAAAATTGTGACCAGACATACAGACAGAGAGAGAATAAAATAATGAAGTTTTCAATTTCGTTGAAAATAATCACTTTTATTACTTAAATAAAACGAGATATTCAAATTTGTTTTTATTATGTTTATATAATTTATTTTTATCAATTTTTGAGAAAATTTTAAGGTAATTTTTACTTTTTTAAGTTTATTGATATCCAAATTCATAGAAATTTTTTTTTTTCTTTAATTTATTTTAGACAATTAAATATAATTTTTCAGGAAGAATTTTTTTATTTAAAATTAGGATTACAGTTACTATTAGTAAATATATTGTGTTAATTAATTAGTATAAAATAAAATGTTTCGGCTTCTCAAGCGGACTTCAATTTTTAATTTATAAATTATTTAATAATATATTGATTTTGTTACCTGAAGAAGGCCACATAAGAAGCCGAAACATTATATTTTATACTAATTAATTAACACAATTAATTTGTTTAATATCTGATACTAGTCTCATCTTTTCAAATGTCCAGGATCCTATTTGAAAGAAATATTAAATAGGCAGGCAGACACTCCATTCATATGTATATAAAATTTATTTGTTAATTTGTTTTTTTTTTTTAATTTAATTGAGAAAAACAAAAACAAATATGTGCCCTAAGTAAATGAATGAGTTAACAAATAAATGGCTTATCCTTTGTTCCATTTGTGATCTTTAAAATTAAATTCATTTAATTTTTGAATATATAATTTTTAATTCCATTATTTAATTAAAATTTTCTATAGAGATATTAAAATTGTTTATGAGTTCCTATTCGTAATTCGCGTCATTAATTTTTTTAAACGATTTTTATATTTTAAATTTAACAATTTTGCCATTTGCCAAATACCAAAGGAAGTAAAAATTTTTTTCAAAGAAAAGTTGTTCACAATGATGAATAGAAAAATTTTGTATGCGGGTATAATTTTCTTCAAGTTAAGATATTTTTTTTCATGTTTGTATTTCAAATGAAATTCTACTTCCTCTGCCAAAACGTGATGTTGGTTTTGGTCCGTAATTAAAAGCTAATATATAAAATTTTGTTCCAAACTGCCAATGCCGTTTCTACATACTCATACTCTCGATTTCGAAAAAATCACATGACCCTTGAGGAAAGTAAAAGAATCATGTTCTAGTTCTCTTCTTCTGCATAATATATACACAATCATATTATGCGTCTCAAAGCAAATAGAAAATGTCATCTTTTTTCGTCCTAAAAGAGCTCTATGAAAATAATCAGATTTCATAATAGTATTTTAATTTATTTTTGGATGTAGCTCTCCAAATCATCTTTTAAGAGGAAAAGGTTTGTCCACTTTATTTTGAGACAGATAATACTTTTTAATTTTTGTTTAAACAGACTAACAAAAATTCACTCAATGCTTTTTTCCACTTTTTTTATTTTATAGTCTTTTTTTCGGCATCTATGCCATTTAGACTGCGTCCTTATTTATTGGTAGCCAATATGATATAAATACTTTTTTCACTTTTTACTGTCATTGGCGTTTTTAAAGGTAAATAGTCTATAATATTTAATTTTTACATTTATTAAGGAATTTTAAGCACGCTAGATAGTAAAATTACTTTTTTTAATATTGTATTTACTTTACTATTCTATTGATTTTTCTAAATCTTAATGTTTATACATAAAAAGTGAAATGTATTTAACTAAAAATAATTCGTTTTTAATGATTGTTATAAAGGGTTTTTTCATTAAATTTATTCCATTTAATAATATACATCTTATTACCGACATTATTTCTCATTCAAATATTATTTTCCTCCAATAAATTTGTCAATAAGTCTATTTTTGTACCTTTTTTTTTTATAACAAGTTTATCACATGACAGCTTTTTTAGACAAGGGATATTAGGTCAAGAGCATAACCCTCTATTTTTGTCGAAATCCTTTGATAGGACATTTCGGGCCATTAAAATATCGCTAGGGTGATCAAAGAAGAAATTTTATTTTAAGTATCTCACCCATATGCCATTAAAAGAGAAAAGATTGGAATATTAAATTAACATTTAAAAAAATCTTTACGGTGTTTTTATTTTATTTTATTATCCTTTTATATATATATTTATTATTTAGGGAGGAATTTAAAATTTACAGGAAGAGAATCATATATTTGAAATATTTGATTTCATAAATCGTCCAAAAATTCGATCTCGAGATTTTGATTGTTCTTCTCGTTTCGGACCTCCCTGTGTCCGGAAATAACATTTTTCGAATTTTGTTTGTGTGTATGTTAGTTAATACAATAACTCGAGCACGCTTTAGTGTAGATCAACCAAATTTTCCATACGTTATTTACAGCAAAATTATGGATCTATATCAACTTTTGGGCTATTTCCGGCAACCGGAAGTGGTAATTTAGCGTTTTTCTAAAAATCATGAAAACTCAAATATGATTTCACGGGGTCGAGTCAAAAAAGACAGATATAATTTAGATGTTTATATATTTAGTAAAACTACTTTCCCTATATACTCGTATGTGTATACGAGAAAGTCGAGGGGAGGGTACTCTTCATTTATTTTAAATTGAAAATAAAATGTTTCCAAGTAAGAGGTCGGGAAATCACCCCCCTAGCTTCTACCCTGATTTAAAAAATGGAACATATTAGTGGCCCTTATTAAAAAAATAAACCGGGAATAGAGCCAAATGTCTTTCATTCATTTTAACAAAAGTCTTGTAAGTCAAAATTATATACTCAATTCTTGACCGTAAAAAAAAGAAAAAGAAAATTAAATAAATTTTTTTATAATAAAAGTTATAATTATAAGTAAATAATAATAAAAAAAAAAGGATGTAAAATTGAACGAATGTCGTTAAAAGTTTTATACCAAATATTGAGCGTTGTTTTTTAAATTATAATGATTAGCCATATTGTTATACATAAAAATGATTTTTATTGGCAATAAATTTGAGTAAATGCCCCACCTCCCCCGCTCAATAGTTATAGTCTTGTCAATTTGATTCAGCGACTAAAGCGTTTAAATCTGACATAATGGCCAATAAATGCCTGTTAAAAGTGCTTGTCTAATGAGCAAAAAATTACCAATTAATTTCAATAGTTGAAAACGAATCAAGGACTTTTGGTGTCTAGGACCTTTAGACTCTCATTTTATTATTAACCAATTAATAAAAATTGTATTTTCGAATAATGCTTATGCTGTCCAAACACTTTATAATCGATTAATATATAAAATTATCCTAGTTAAATTTTTTATAACGATGTAAACTTAGTAATTCAGAGAAGGGTGGGTAAGAGGAAGATGCTAGTAGTAAATTACATCCAGAAAGACTTAAAAAACTTTTTGGAAAATAAAAATAATTTACTTAGAGCTCACAAGGTCGATTGTTGTAAGAACAGAGTCCGAAAAACCGGGGTCGATTTCTTTTGGGAGCCTATATTTTTGAAGGTGTGATCTAATAAATGATAGTATTTTATTTTTGCTATTTAGATATTTACGATAAATTTTATATATAATAACAACTAAGGCCATTTGTGCTATATCTAAATAGAAATTTGGTGTATGAGAGATAGATAGAATCGATAGAATAATTAGAGACCAAGGATACTGATAATGATAAAAGAAGGAAAAAGACTGGCATAGGAAGAGGTAATGCTAGTCTTAGCTCGGATAACTCGTGGTCACCATCCACGTACACTCCAGATGTGAGCTCCTGAGTTTTTTATTATAAGTGGAAAAAATTATCTAGATTTTAATAAACCTTGATATCAAGCACCGAAAATTTTTTAAATCAAAGTAAAAATCTGGAAAATTTTGATGGACACTTTCGTAGCTCAAAACAAAATTTTTTATAATTAAAAATAATCACGCAGTGGTATTCAAGATGTTTTATATAAACTCAGGACAATTTTATTTATTCCAACTACAGAAATGGAAAATTGGCATTTGTTCTCATCCGCTCCCCCCTAGAGTAGGGTGACAATAGAATAGGCATTGAATTCACCCTAAGTTCATTTCACCCTTTGTACTCCCTTGCGGACGATCGATCCTCTTACTAAAAATATTATGCGTAACAAAAGAATCTAGAAGAGCACGTCCTTTCAATCTTCTCTTTTATAACAGATCAAAGCAATAATTATCATATGGCAGTTGTATTTTTTGATAATTAAAAGAAAATATTGAAATAAAATGTGAACACAAGATAAGGAAGGTTCACATGAATTTGATTGAACTCAGAAGAATCCTTAACTTAACAACATAAAAATAAATTGTTTTTTAAATCAGTTAAAAAATGTAGAGTTTTGTCCAAATCGGTTCATTATTGCTGGGAGTGTTGCGGAAGCAAAAGTGTAAATGCGATTTTCACCCTCCTCGTAAAATAAATACTCGCTACGCTACTGCATATACCGCAATATTACCGACATATTTACTTAATCTAATAATTTAATAGTCTTTTAATATATTTCAATTTATCAACGACTTAAAAAAAACATTTAGTTTCTATTTACTGTGGAAATGAAAAAAACACGCTAGATAGTAAAATATTTATTACTTTTTTACATTGATTCTTCTCTCAACTCATGTATATAAAAAAATAATTCGATTCTGAAAATGTATTTTAACTAATTAAAAAAAAGTAAGATATCTTTTTTTTTTCAATATTTTGAAAAATCAGAGTCAGCTGCCTGAGTGGCACGCTTATAATTCGAAAGTTCTTGGATCGAATCCCAACAGATCTATATAAATATCTAACAAAATCAACCACCAAGTGACATTTTGGATCTCCCATCCTTTGGATATTTCTTTGGTATTTTTATTCAAAAATTTCATTAATAAATTCCTCATTCTCTCTTCGATATTAATTTTTTTCCTCCTGATATGAATTTTTCTGAACACAAATTGATTTTTTTTTTTTACATAATTAATTAAATTTCTGATGCTTATAAAGACGGCTTTAGTTAACCGGAAACGTTGGTCGTTTACCGCGATTAATTCTAACTCCTAATCAAGTGTAAAAATATAAAAGTTTTTTAAATGAACAAAGAAATAAACTTGTTTAATAAGCAGAGATGCTTAAAGCTCTTAAGGAAATAACTTTTTTATTTAACAATATCTAATTGTTCATTATTTTTGTCAAATGTTGATCATCCTTTTCATTTTATAAACAAGCAATAATGAATCCATTTAAAGATTTCTTTTCTCTTTGATTGCAGGTTGCAAAATCAAGGCGCTTCGAGCAAAGACCAACACGTATATTAAAACTCCGGTACGTGGAGAAGAACCTGTGTTCGTAGTAACTGGTAGGAAAGAAGATGTTGCTAAAGCGAAACGGGAAATACTTTCAGCAGCTGAACATTTTTCCCAAATCCGTGCATCTCGTAAATCAAATCTTGGCGGAAGTGGTGGCGGTGGCGGTGGTGGTGGAGGTCTTGGTGGAGGTGTTAGCCCTCCAGGACCACCCACCAATGTACCTGGACATGTTACCATTCAAGTTCGAGTGCCGTATCGTGTCGTTGGCCTAGTCGTTGGACCTAAGGGAGCAACTATTAAACGTATTCAAAATCAGACGCACACCTATATTGTAACACCATCAAGAGACAAAGAGCCTGTGTTCGAGGTAACTGGCCTTCCTGAAAGCGTCGAAACTGCTAGACGCGAAATTGAAGCTCATATTGCTATGCGTACTGGGAGTGGAGTAGCAGGATCTCCACCTCCTGGAGCCGCAGCAGCTGCAGCTGCAGCTGCGGCTCCTGGAAGTTTAACAGCACTTCTCGGTGGTTGTGATGATTCACCTGATCTTCTGGCTTCACTCTACAAATCCGGCCTTGGCTCTCTCTTTAACTATCTTGATGCAACAGGAATGGGTGCTACTGCGTGTCAAACTACTAACGAAACTACTGGAGCATATAATGCAATGACATCTTCAACAGGCTCTTCTGGAGCATTTTCTTCAACTGGTTCATGTAGTAGTGGTTCAAGCAGCAGCAGTTCATCCACTAGTGGATCGAATGGACAAGGTGGGCGTCTAGGTGACCTTGTATCCATATGGTCTGGATCACTTGACACAGATGAAGGCCTAGGAGAATCGCCAAGTTTTGAGACTTCCACAGCTGCTTCTAGCATTTGGTCGTTTCCAAGTAATGCAGCTGGTTCATCGACAACTTCAACATCTTCGGTACCAGTTGGTACTGGAGTAACAACACGACCATCTCCAACTGCAAGCGTTTCACCAACAGACTCGTTGAGTTCGTTGGGCGCTGGATCAGCTGGCCTCCGCCGTGAGTGCCTGATTTGTGCCGATAAAGAAGTTGAAGCAGCTCTTGTACCCTGTGGCCACAATCTCTTTTGTTTTGAGTGTGCGACACGGCTATGCGAACAACAGTCTTCTGAAGCGGTATGCCCAGTTTGTCAACTCCATGTAGTCCAAGCTATCCGCATTTACTCCTAAGTATACTTTCTGTCCTAATGTAGACTGGATTCACCATAAACACGGTGAACATATTATAGCGGAAACTTGGAGAGATTAAATACAACGAAATGTAAAACTAAATATATAAATATATATATATATGAATATATAAAAATATGTATGTATATATATTTATATATTTATGGCAATACTTGTGTCTTTAACCACATAAAATAATAGACATCGCAGCTCTAGGGCTACATTTTCCCATTATATATATATATATAAATGTATGTATATATATATATGTATTTGTGTGTATATATATATATACATATATATATATATATAAATATATATTTATATTAATCGAATTGAGTTGATATTTAGGTGAACCCGCTAAATTATCGATTCATATTTAAATTTATCGATTAAAT
>JAAAKE020079924.1:0-24533 GCA_010014785.2 Anisolabis maritima | reverse complement strand
CGCTGTCGAGGCTTAATCGCATAACTTATTTCAAAGTAGAGCAGGCAAAATATCAGAGGAGAGACTTGTGAAGAGGGGGGGAGGGGGCGCCACTAGGCCGGAATGCAAATTGCTTTTCTTTTTTATTTATTTTGAGTTGATATACAAATTCCCATTTTATAAAATATTCTCTTAATTTATTTTTGTTATTCATTCTTAATTGACTTAATTAAAGGTTGATGTCTTATGTATTTTTTAAAATCTGACATCTAGACGCGAATTTAAAAAGACTTCTGGTGAGATGGATGACGTCATTTATTTAAAATGCTACTGAAACTAGGCCCTTTTTTTTTAATTTCAAAAAATTCGTCTCCCCTAATTTTTAAGTTTCCAATTAAAATTTTCAAATCAATTTTCACCATTTTTTTACCCCCTTGTTTTTTTTTTTTTTTTTTTTTTTGTTTTTTTATATAAAATTATTAAATTCTGACCAATGGCTGCAAAACAAACTTAAAAAACTTCATGATGACTAACTGATAAAAATTCAAATATTAAAAGACGGTTTCTTGACTAGGACTTAGACATTATGGTCCTTTTAGCCCCCATTAATTAAAAGCAGTTAACTCTATAACTCTTTAAAACTCTTTTAAATTAATTTATTGATTTCATATTTTCTAATCCGACTAAATATTCATGACAAATTTCAAACCTTCTGGACCTAATCGTTTCTCTAATAATAAGATCATGCTTATAATTTTAACGCTGTTTATTATGGTACTGCTAGCAATTATTTAATAAATATAGCCTTGAATTCTCTTCAAGATTTTATAGGTTATTGAATGCTCTCTCTTTAAAATTGAGCTTAAGCCTTTTATCGAATTTCTAAAAGATGGTTTCCAAAATGACATATATATTATAATATATTTGGTTAACTCTGAAGGATTAGATATTGGACTATTTATTTTTCTTGGAGAATTTAATTTTAATTTCTCTGCTTTGGATTAATTATATTTTAATTGTTATGCTTTTTGCCTATTTATTTACATAAAGAGAGAATCATACAATAATTATAAATTTTATTTTGAATTTCTTCGAATCGACCTGAAGTTCGGTTAGTGTCTATTTGTGTGTATGAAAAGAGGGGAATGAGTCTCGAGAGGGGGACTACTATTTGAAAAATTATTTGTGATTTCCCCGCCTCTGATCCTTAAATAAAAAAATCTAAAATAATGAATAATGATCCACATTTTGGTGGTGGCCTATATGGCTGGAATGCACCGATGGGGGGAACATCTCAAAATATTATTTATTAGAACGAAAGGCCAAGTAGTGTAAACTGTGAATGTCAACCCTCTGGGCTCCAAAATCTTACTACACCATCCAACTCCTTCCCCCCCCCCCCCATTAATGAAATCGTTCAAATAATGAGGTCATCTTATTATGTATATCCTACTCCTTCAACATAAACGACTCTAGTCTCTCTTTCTCTTTCCTCTCTTTCCTTTCTTATTATTTGAATTCTTTTTAAATAAAACCTTCCTTCCTTTAGTCGTTGAGAGAGGAAACCAAAAGCCCTGCACCCTCTTCCAAAAAAAATTTTCTCATCTGTATTCTCCTTTTCTCTAAATAAAAACCCTGTGTTTTACTAATGGAAATTGTTTTAAAACTCAAATTTTCAATTTTTTTATATAATCGATAACTACATTAGTGGCTATCACATTAGGATCGCTCACGTTTAAAACGTATTTTCACATTTAAACTTAACAATTTTGTAAATAACCGGAGAAATTTTTTTAATATAAAATTGTCAAATCAATTTATTCTAAGTATATTTAGTCTGTGTTATCTCAGACAATTTTCACTTTAACGTCAAATTTTACCCCCAGTAAAAATGTTCAGGTTTCTTTATATTGTTCTTCTTCAAAATTCATATAACTATAAATATTTATTTTTTTTAAACGTAAATCAAAGCTGATATTGGCCTAATGATTCAAATTTTTTATTTTTATCTTTTTTTACTTGAAATGATCCTAAACATCGACATTTGATGAAATGGTACATTTGATAAATGCGACATCTGATGAAAAGAAAGACTTTTCAGCAATACTAGCCCTTCTAAAGAAAATAGAAAAAGGCAAAAAAATCTTTGCTTTGTGGATAGAAAATTTATTTAGAAACAGAAAGAGAGAGAGAATAAAGGGATTTGAAGATTTCGAAATTCTCTCTTAGAATAAATGAGTTTTTAAAGGGAAACAAGTTCTCTAATAAAAATATAAAATATATTGCGAATATATTATAAGATTTCTATGTAAATATTAAATATTCTTTTGATCAAAGTGACAGCTTAAAAAAACGGATTCTTTTTCGCTCTTCTGATGTCTTCTGCTGGATTTTTTATGCTATATTAAAATCGCTGTCATATTTTTTATTGCTTTGCAAATAGTCAGATTCGATAATCGACTCAAGCGGATGTTCGACGTAAAAACATTTTAAGTTTATCTCATAACAATTTAAAAAAAAATCTCTATAGATAGGCTTTATATTATGTTCGTTTAAAAATTTTACAGCCTGTGTATTATTATCGGAGCTCTAGAACAATGACCAAAAGCAAATGGAGGGCTAACTCATTCTTTTATATCAAATTGAGATGAAGACCATCTGAGAAGAAGCCCATTCCAAATGGACAATAAAGAATTTTATGTATTTAAAAAAATTCATTTTTTAAAAATTAAATAAGAAATAAGAAATATTTGTCATATATATAATGAATTTCTTTTCAATAAATTTTAATAGATTGCGTCCAAGGATACTGAAGAAAGTATTAATTTAGAGAGGCAAGCAGGTCTATTACTGCTCTCGACGTTTCGAGTCCTCTTTGCATTCTTTTTTAGAATAGAATAAATTTTCAAGTGTCAGTCATTATTTATTATAACCTTGTAGTCGTTAATCGATTAAAATTAGGGATTTGAAATTTAATTATCATGTTGGCAACCTACTCTGTCTTCATCCTTGATCAAAAACGTTACAATAAATAAGAAATTAAATCGTGAAATGATTCTTAATTGGGTCAAGCAAAGAGTAGCCAGGTCTGTATATTCTATTTGTCAAATGGATCTCTATTCATCTGTTATCATAATTAACTAGTAAGTTTGAATATACCTATGTGTGTGTGACTTGGTTAAATAATGGAGGGGGAGGAGGAGCAGGAGAATAGAACAAAGAACAAGACCGGGAGAGAGGGCCAAGGGCCAACAGTACAATGAGTGTTATGGAAGCAACGAAAACAAGCTTGTCTTAGGTCTTGCACTTCAATAGAATCTGCATTCTATGATCAAACATGTTATTCAAACAAGGTCCCTTTTATAAATTGGTTTAATTAAATCAAGAATCAAGGATTTTCCTATTATAATGTATGAACGTTTAATTGTCTACCTAAAGAAAATTTGTTCGGGTTTTCAAGTTACCTCGCTTGAAAAATTTTATATCTTAAGAATAAAAAGAAAAATCAAGCCAGAGAAATAAATAACGAGGTTGAAAATATATTTTTTGAGCCCGGCCCCCTAGGAAGTAGTTCGTTCAATGTCCAATTTAATCAATATCTTAAGAGCAGTTTAAGATAAATTTTATCCAAAAGCTTCGAGATTCAAGGGACGAGAGCACCTAGCTTAAATATAAAAGTTCAGCCTCGAAGGTTTTTTCGTTTTTGAGAAATCTTGTCACACCAACACACATATAGACAGAGTGACAGACCATTTTGCGATACCCATTTTTTTAGACCCTGGTGATTACAAAACGTGTATTTCCGTTGAAATCTCGATATCGATTTTTTGCGGTCACAATACTTTCCCTCTATATATTTCATATATAGATAGGAGAAAGTAAAAATAAATGCCAAAAAATCTTGTGTGGCTAAGAACATCACAAAAATTTATTTTTCTCATTTTATTTTCCCACACCACTTAAGAAGTAAATAAATAAAGTGTATGTCAAACAAGTGTGTGATTTTTCATCTTAGGCTATTCAATATTTATTTATATTAATTTGGCTAAATTAATATTATCACTCAGGACGGGAAGCGAACCATTGACCCTTAGATCGTTAAACAAGCTTTACCTCTTTTTTAAGAATCAGAGCAGAAACTTAAAGTGATCATCGATTAGTAAGATACATTTGAAAAAATATCTAATTTGTGGATTTTAACAAAATTTGTCTTTAGAAATTCTCAAAAAACTTAAAAAATACTGGAGTAAGTTCTTTTGATTAACTGATTTTAATGCTCTTGCATCTTAGATTAAATATAAAATTTGAGCCTCGAACAGTTGTTCATTGTTGTTCACGCACATAAACCATATTCCGGGAATGGACTTTTTACGAAACCAAAAATTTCCATCCCTACTTAATCAGTTTTTATTCTCAAATTTATAAACATGAAAAAAAAATTTCTTTGCATTTACAAATAAAGTTCTCATTAAATAAAGTTATGTTGAATTTTATATTTTTATGACTTAAATGAGATGAATGAAAATTTTAAAAACATAATAATGAATAAAAAAATCTTTCATTTTAATCGCCCTGTAAAGCTTGTACTATTCCAAGCAAACAGCCATATAGCTCGTTTTAAACGACTCAGAAGATAGAAACATTTTCGAGATAAGTGCATTTAATTTTCAACTAAAATAATGCACAATGCAGAGAGAGGGAAAAGGGGAGATTTTTTTAAAGACCCTTAATGGCTTTAGAATTTACTAAACAATGATTGTGCTACAATGGGAATTTTTTTAAATAAATGACAGAAATACAACATTAGTAAAATATTATTTTTAATGCGACGCTCATTTTTTAATGGCATAATATTTAATGATATTCTTGTCTTTAATTTTTTTGTTTCTACTGGTTTTTGGATATAAACATGACATTGAGTTCATGAAGGCACTTGAGTGTCAAACCCAGAACACCGCAATCGTGCTCTGATAATTTCCAACAAACGGAGTCACCAAGGATAGGCTTCTTGTTAAACATGATAATTTAAACTTTTACACAACTCATTGTTAGTGAAAAATTAGTTGTGTTGTTTCCGAATCTAAACAAGAAAGACGGGGGGGGGGGGGAGCATTTTATTTTGCTGGCAAAAACTTTTTTCATCCAACTTACATATGTTGCTTCATTTGAAGATTGTCTTTTGTTATTTTCTTTTCCTAGATACAAGTTTAAATTGCTTCTTAGAGAAAAAATTTATTTTTTTAAAAAAGAATTTAATTAATAAATAAATCAAATTGGTTAACATTTTAAATATTATTAAATTAAAAAAAGAATAATCGTAATTTTAACTTTTTGAACAATTTTTTATTTTTATTTTCTTGATATTTGGATCATTACAAAAAGAGCTTTGAGATTAGCCTTAATTTAGGCTGTTTGCTAAAGCTTAGACCTTTATTACTTTTTTGGAAACGTTCCTATGAAAAAATCTTAAGGTGAATTTTACTATGCCTATTTTTAGGAATCTAATTTAAAAATATTCCACTATCTTGTTCTTTCTTTAATCAAGGTCACACAATTGCCTCTCTGCCATTATATTCTTCTGCTCCCTATGATTAAACTTATTATAAATTTTATACCTACCGTACTTGAGTTGTGTGCAAATTTTATTTAGTTCTTAAGAGATTAGTTGAGGTAGAGAGAGGTCATATCAACCCATAAGGTTTTAGCCAGGTTTTTCTTGCGAATATCATTGTCATCATGTCATTTACTTATTCCGATTATCAGCAATTATCTTTTTATCATTTTCTCTCGATTGAAATGAATGAACCTGTTTTTTGATAATGAGCATACGTTTCTACAATATTTTTTTTTTTATTATGTAATTTATAAATTTGTTTTTGTGTTTGAGTGGACATAGCCTCCGAGGACTTGTGCCTCTAAACAACTTGTAAATAAATTTATTAAAAAGAGAGCTGTCCTTAAAGTGGGGAAAAGCTTGGGCATAGCCCCTTCTTTAGTTTTGATAACTTTCACTAGAAATTCACACTTTTTTTGTCTTTTCGGCACCAGAGGCCATATAGACATTATAGGATATATACTCTATTTATTTACGATACAATGATCCAGGCATATTTATTTAAATCAATTGGTATCCAATTCGTTTTAAATAAATTTTCATCGGACTGCCTGGGATCCGAACCCACACCCCTTGGCCTTGAAGGTTATCAATATTGACAATGTTACTATCTTTAACCACTCGGCCACAGGGTGAGGGCAGAAATTCACACTTGTTAGTGGGTGGTGTCCACAAGATACCATAATTAAGATAGAACTTTGCTATAATCTTTCTCGGCTAGTATTTTCTTATATTATTTTGATCCAGCCTGGAAGGGGCCGGTCTCTGCTTCTTTGTAGACCCGCCAGTGCGGAAAGACTTTTTTGGGTTTTTTAAAGGAATATCTATATGTATTAATATATTTAAATATTTATCCTAGTACTAAAAGAAATTTACACTGTGTCGCCCCTTCTGCATTGCGTTTAATTTGTTTAAAAATAGTGGGTTTTGAAAATAGAAGGTGAAATCAAGATAAGTACAAACTTGTTTGTTAAGAGTTGAGAAATAAGACTGAAAATAAATAACGTCAAAAGGGGATAGGAGGGAGAGGGGGTTTGTGGGGGTATCAGGTGTAAAGGAAACCAAGGAAGGTAAAATAAAGTCTCGTTCGCACCAAAGATAAAATTCAAGAAAAACAAAGTCTAGTTAATGATCTGTTAAAAGCCGATTTTATTTCCATTGCTTTTGAAAACGGCTTAATGGTAACCTGATTTCGGAGAAATGTTTAATTTACTTTTTTCTTTTTTAAATAAAAAAAAATAAATACTTTTTATTCTTATTGTAGAAAAGTAACATTAGAAATCGAGAAAATATTTAAATATTTCATAAAATTCTATAAAGGATTATTTATAATCAGAAAAAACTGTTTGTCATTTATTTAATGAGCAATTAAATTTCTCCTATCAGCTCGTGTTATTTTAATAATTATTTATATGGTTGTTTTGGATGGAATAAAGGTTTTTCTCCCATTTAACCTTTATTATTAACTCGTATCGACGTTTCCGTCTCCTCTCCCGACTTTCATCAGGACTCGGAATCTTTTCAAAATCATCAAATTTCATAATATTTTATCTATTATTAAATTTATTATTTTCAGATTTTATGTAGGTCTTCTAATTATCCATTAAGATGAAAGCAATATACTGGTTGTCCAATTACTTTTGTGGGAGATAATATACAAGTGCAATGAATTCTTTTTCCCCTAAGTGCGCTCATCAAACATAAGTTGTGAAATTATTCAAGAATTTTTATTCAAGATTACGAGACAAGAGACCAGCCTTTTGTTTTGAAAGACTGTTATAATAATGGAATAACTTATGCTGTTAATTTGTTTTTTCTTTTTTATACTCTAGCTTTTTCCACTCCTATTTTTCTTTTTTTTTTTTTTTTTTTTTTTTTTTTTTTTTTACTTTATTTTTTTTTTTTTTTTTTTTTTTTTTTTTTTATTATAATTTTTTTTTTTTTTTTTTTTTTTTTTTTTTGCTAATGCATGATATGTTCTTTTTTTTAACGTTTGTTGATTTAATATCATAATGTTTGTTACCTTTTTTAATCGTCTTTTATATATATAATTTGTTTGTTTTATATTTTTCCCTCAAGTTCAAATTTATTTAGTATTATCATATATTGGTCACCACTAATTGTATTTGATAACAAATTTTAAAAAATTTAATTCTAATTTAAAATATTTTATAACATAAACTTTTTTGTGATTAAAATATATATATATATATTTCACAAACAAACATATAACCAATCCAGAGATCCTTACCCAGAATCCAAATCAAAGGCCCAATATATTTGATTCGTCTTTGTCGACTTTTCGGTGACTTAATATCACTCATCTTCAACACCATATAATACATATTACCACATATTATTAGAAATAATGATAAGACAAAATTTACACTCAAAAATTTTTGATATTTCCTCCTTCCCCTAGGAGGGGTTCAAATAAACATAAAAAAAGGGGGGGGGGAGAATGAAAAAATGTTGAGAAACAAAAGATTCAAGCAGAGCTAAGATAATTAATGAAATTTTCCATTTTTTTTTTTTGACTAAAATTGTTATAAAGGAAATTTTTTTTCCTAACTATCGTTTTTCTTAAAATATAAATTCCAAAAATATACTTGAAATTTTTTAATATTCCGAAAAGATTTATTTTCATGGTTCTCTTTAAAACTTTCCATTCGGCCACATGAGAACTTTTTTTTTTTCTTTATAAAACAAATTTCTCATTTGTTTTCTTGCAATTACTTAAATTTTTTTTAGTTTATTTATTATTATGTTTTCTTTTGTTTAAACTTTTTGACAGTCGGAAGAGAAAAAAAAGTTGTATCTCTTCGCAACCATCAGTTGGTGCACCTGAGGGTGAATTCTCATGGAAGATCATTTTATTTTTCTTATTGCGTCTTAATTCTAACGACCCTTGGGATCCTATTTGGTCTTGACTTTAGAACTAACGATTTGTCTGCTCCTGGCAAATGCGAATCAACAAAAAGATTCTCAATCCTCCCAATAACTTTGGCCGAAATTTTTAATTGGATCTATTCTGAACTATCCGGTTATATTAATATTTATTTTGATGGTGAGCTCGAAACTACATCATTAATATAAATTTATATCTTTAATTTTATATTCCTTTATTACACTGGGACTGGACTCACACCTGGAGTGGTAACTTCAAATCAACACTGGCATTTTATCTCTTATTTTTCTTTACTTTTTCTATATTGAATTATAAATAACAATTTGTCCAAAATATTAATACCTTTAAAAAATCCATTTTTTTAAAATTAACTATATAAAAAAGAAAATGCTTGAATATTTTTTTTCCTAAAGTTAAGACGTTTCGATCGCCACTCACCTTCTTCAAGGACTTGAAAAATTTACCTCCCCCTTCTCAAGGTCAGTAGACCCCTTTCCAAAAAAAAATAATGTTTTTATGACTTGTGTCCCTTTCTAATGAATTAAGAATGGTAAAGATTTATTTCACTCTAACAACAACTTTCTTTGTGATTGACTATAGGCATATTAGTGGGAGTTATTGTGATAACATCACACGATTATACGATTCTAATAATATCCACAATGATGACATTTTTTTTAAATATATTATTTCGTAAGATAATGAAGAAAGATATTGACGACCGAAATGTTGATTTAAATACATATTTATTATTTATTATTATGTCTTAAATGAATTAATTTTTTCCCATTGCTTTTTACTTTTTCTATCGTACAATACTTGCCTATTAAAATATGATTACACAAAAAAGTTTTTTATTTTCCTTTTAAATAAATCCATAAGTAACAATAAGACGATTTAGAACTCTCTAATTCGAATGTGTTTAAAATATAAATTAAAAAAATTAATAACCAACAAGCAAAAATTAATTTGCCGAAGGGAAAAAGAAAAAGTATTCCTTCACTAGGAAAGGAAAACTTAATTGATATTTTGTGTTTCTCATGAAGATTTTGTTTCCTCCGGAGAGAGAGAGAGAGAGGGATGGAGTAAGTAGGATGCCATGAGGGGATGAGCGGAGCTGGGGGGGGTGTAAGGAGGGGCTTCTTGATTATCTTCCTCTTTTCGTTACCCTTTCTGCATAAATATGCATTAATTTATAAATTATTTGTCTGTTTGTTCCTTTTTAGCTAAGTGAATTAATTTTAAATTAAAAGAGCAAAAATAATATAAAATTTTAATGTTAATCTCATTAAGATTAAATGCGACTAGAATTTTTGGTCAAGATTTTTTTTTTTGTTTAGCAAAACTTTTTTCCAACTTGGAAATTAAGAAGAGTAACTTAATTTATTTAAGGAAAAATAAGTTTTCTTTTATTATTTGAAACATTTTCTATAATATATATTATAATCACCCAAAAAATTAATTTCCCCTATTTGAATTATTTTATGATAAAAAGATGGGAGATATGATAGAAATTGTTAATGCTTAGGACCATCTCTCATTATTTTATTGGAAATATTTCGGACGGTCTGACACCGTTTAAACTGTTTGGTGGACTACTTTATGAGACAAAATTGAAGGTCGAGGTTTTGCCTTGTGAAAAATTTAATCTACCATCTCTAATTTATTTAATATAACTTTAGTACTTAATTTTTGGCTAGGGAAGAATGCAGAGTTGTCAATGTTGTGCTTCATTGGCAGTGTTTCTGGTGGAAGTTAGTGTTTTTGTGATCTAGCAACATGGATGGTTACTATAGCAACAATTTTGGTCAAGACGCGCTCTGACTGGTTGACGGACCTCACGCTCTAAATGCTGAATACTGAAGTTTCATTAAATAGAGTAGAATCATATCTTACAATGAAGATGTTTTTGGGCAAATGATATATTAAGAGGTGGCCCTATGCCTTTTCTCCCTTCTTATAATTATATGAGCCTATTTATAAATATATAAAATCAAGAAATTAAAATTAAAAAACGTTTATCTCATCTACAATGTTAAATAAGAAATTTATTATGTTTGTTTCAAAGGTTTGAAACATAGTACGTTCTTCAACCTTCACTAATGCTCTGGGTATGTATTTGGTAGTTTGAAACGGTTGTATATTGTTCTTGGTTGCTTTGAGTTTACACTTCTCCTGTGTTTTTTCTTAAATACCAGATTAGCTAATTATTCATATAATTTCAATTTTAATATTTTAATTTTGATTTGTTTAAACAAAGTAATACTTAAATCTCTCCCTCTTGGAGTTTTTACATAATAAATCAACTATTTAGCTTTTTTAAAGTTTATCTTATCGTTCGCTTTGCCAAAGACCCTTAGAAGCTGCTGCCAGAAAAGGATTGAGCTATTATATATATATATCCGATTAACAAATACTTGAGAAGTCTTATCTGGCTGGCAACCCTGAGAGATTTCACACGGCTTACATTATAATAAAACAAAAATTGTCAACTTTCTTAAAAAATAGTTTCTAAAATCCGAAACGCCTATTCTAAGAGAACAAACTTAAAACCTCGAATAAATTAGCATAAGCTATTTGAATTTAATTCTAAAATCATAAATGCATGGATACTTTGTAATAAGTATGAGTGGAACTAGATTAAACTTGGTCAAAATTTAGATAAGAAGAAAAGTTAACTTACTTGTAGATTTAAAGTGGTTTAATAATCAAATTATTTTTAAGTAAATAAATAATCATGTCAAAACTGACAACCAACTTTGAGATTACAAAGTTAACCTCAAACCCAAACATTTACGATTACGCAAAGCTGCATTGCCACACAGAATTTGAATTTGCGCAAGGGCTGTAGCATTGCTCGCTTCGCTTGCAACAGTTTCAAGAGATTGGTGTGGGTATTTAGTCAGTGGTATCCGAATCTAACATAAAATTATGATAATTGGTAAAAATTTCAAATTTCTGTGGCCATTTTGACCATGTTGTCATGAACCGATTTAAAAAAATTTTGCCGTTTTGTACTCTATTTTTGATCCGAAGTCAAAATTTTGATATTCGGAAAAAATATACAGATATACAGATAGAGAGAATACAATAACGAACTTTTCAAGTGCCTCGATAATGTCCTTTTTTTTTTTTTTTCAAAATTTTTTGTATAAAAGAATTTTAAAACTACAAAAAATTTTTTTAATAAGTACTTATTTTTAATAACACTGATAGAGAAAAGCTATTATGATAAACAAAAGTTTGTGTTGATTGGTGAAATTTGTGTCTCCTTTGAATGAAGCGTGAACCTCCTCTTTTGCTGCGGGCATGCTCACCCTTATGCCAAAGAGCCCTCGCCATTTATGTTTAATACAATAAAAACAATAATCTCACAATTATTGTCATCTTAAATATATAATAAAAATTCATGATTTATAAAAGAAGCGAACGTGATAAAAATAAAATTGAACTATTTTACAAAAGTTTTCAAATGATTAAAGTTTATTAATTCATTACATATTCAAAAATCTATAATATAATAAGTTTAAAATAATTTTTCATAATAAATCATCAGCCATTCCTTTAAATCTTTTGTTTGTAGTTGAGCTGCGACATTTAACCGGCCTGAAAACTTCCAATTATGATTAAAATTTTAATTGTTTTTTTTTTTTTTACCATTCAACGAAATTAATCAGTTAACGTTTTTTATCCAACAGTTAATTGTTTTGAATAATAAAAGAAATAGTGGAATTGTTCAGGTGTTTAATTTACTCTCATTGATTAGAAAAAGAGTATTTTTTAATCTCATTAAAAAAAAAATTAATTTATATATAGTTCAAACAAATTTTGACTTTGATAATTAAATCGATTTTAAAGCATGAAAAAAACAAATATTTTTTCAGTTAACCAGTTAAAAAATTTCAGAAACTATCAATCTACCTAAAACTATCAAAAATATGGGTGTTTTTATTTATGAAAGTTTAATATCTTTAAATGTACAATTTAATGAAAAATTATATTTTAATAGTAAAATTACAGAGCTAAGTGTTATTAAATTGCAAAAAATGAGATATTAAGATTCCAAAGGAAATTTGGGTTTTTTCATGTCCAAAAATTCTCAACAATAACTTTTAAATCGTTAAAACAACAATCAATTGAATTTGATGACACAGAAAAAAATTATTTCTATTTCATGAGTAATTTTTGTCAAGCGGCCCATGGTCCCCGGGAGTCGAACCCTGGATCTCCAGTCTATCATTGTTATGTTGCCTTTGCACCAGACCACCGGAGGCTCGACCACGCCAACAATATTCACTTATCCCCGCCATATCTGTATGATAAAGTTAGTCCCTCGTGAAAAATCTTTACATAAAAATTTTTCACTCGACTACCCCAGTTTTAACCGACACCTTGGCCGTTACTAACATCCTACTAGAAGCAGCAAGACCTTTGAAGGGCATGATATTTTAAATATAACCATGATTACTACAAGTCCGCTACAAGACATATCGTATATTGAATACTAATATTTAAATTAAATGAATAGGTCTTATTTAAAAATTCTTTAATCAGAAAAATAACTTGAATTAATGTCGATAGATGGCTATGAAATCTTTCTGCCCGCTAATCATCCGGAATATTCTCTGATTGGAAAGCAACAAATTTCCCTCTCGAATTTCTTAAGTTGCAATAAGAAGGGATAGCCACCCGATCCGAAGGGCATAAGTTAACCGAGCAATTAAAGTCCCTGTAGGCATTAGCCTATCGCAGCCGATCTCTAACGGCAGTTGTTGCTAACTCCTCGTTTCATAGCCATCCACATCCTTAAAACAACCCGAAACGCTATTATCCGCCCTCTGGTTGCTTCCAAGGCTCACTTAATAGCTAATCAACGTCAGAATTATTTTCTCTGTTCATAATTTAACTGGAAAGATAAGAATGCATCCACTGGGTAGGGATTAAGGTGAGTGCCATCTCCAAATTCAACAAAGTAGACTCTAAAAAAATACGATTTTAACTTAGTAATTAAGAAAGAAACATGTAATGAATGGAGGGGATGGAAATATAAGTGAGCAAAAATCCAAGTTAAATTTAAACGTGTCTAAAGTGATCTTTCAAGCAGGTATCTAGAAAAAGTTTTTTCGAGTGCTCAACCTAATATCTGGCAACTTCGGGAGGACAAATAATTAATACTGGGAAATATTAAAATAAATAAATTAATAGCAGACGTTCATGCATCCAAAAATTTTATTCCTTTTTTTTAATCAATTAATAACTTAATAATTTTTACTTTCTTCTACTTCTATATGTAATATAGTGAGGAAGTATTGCGATTGCAGAAAAATTGTCGAAATTTCAACGGAAATAGACGTTTTGAGGTCCCCTGAGTTTAAAAAATGGGTCTCGCAATCGTCTGTCGGTCTTTGTGTGTGAACAAGATTTCTTAAAAACAAAGACATTTTATATTTAAGCTAGGTACCCGCGTCGCTTGCACCTCGAAGCCTTTGAATAAAATCAGCCAACGAGTACTAGTACTTTACTGATGTATATTTTTAGTTTTCAATTTTTTCAAAATTAACTCTAACGATTTTAATTAAAATTCATAAAATAATTATTTATTAGATGATCTTTGAAATGTATTAATCCTCTTTCCCCAAAAAATTGTTTAGGGCCCATTTTCTAAATAATAATAATATTGAACATTTCAGAATGTGACTAGAACTTCTCTGAAGAAATTGTTAATCAATTTAATCAATGAAAAAGATAATGAAAAGTTGTTCCAAGTAGAATGAATAGTGAATGATCTCAGCCTATTATTGATTATATAATTATAATTCGACACGCAGAAATTCAAATAAATTTTGAAATAAATATACCGTATTTGTATAAATATACCGAATCTAAATCGCACATTTTTTTCTCTCTTTTAAACATCCAAAATATCGGATGCGGCTTAGGTTCTAGCTTTTTTTTTTATTCATAAAAAAATTATATTATAGAATTTTTATAATTCCTCGTGTATTAATATTAACATTAAAAATAACAATAAAAACTTTCTCTCTCCAGAGATTTAAAATTTTTTTCATTGGAAATAGACATCTACTTTTTTCATAAAAACCTTTTGAAAATGTATGTTAAGACAAAGATTCGACTAGATACATATATAATGTTTCATAATATATAAATTTTAAAAAATGGATTAACCTTACTAGGCCTAAAAATAAGCAAGATGCATTTTTCGCCCATAGTTGGAACCTAGTAAGTGGAATCGAATTTAGTAATCATGCGGGAAGTAATGAAGCCCTTTCCCTTTTGGCCACCGCTTGCCATTTGCTCGGAGCCCATTGAAAATAACACATGGGATGGGCCCGTAGGCGAGTATGGGCGTTTTAAAAGACTTAAAAAACATAGGAAGACCAAATTGTACGGGTACCAGAGGTCGGGCATACAATTGAATTCTGGCCGGCACGGGCCAAAAAAAAAAAAATAAAAAAATAAGTATTTTTTCCAGCACCTAGAGTTACAAAGGAAAACAAAAACAAACAAAAAATTCCTGAGAAAATAAATTAGCTCAAAATCAGCCTCTGGAGAGAGAAACCCCTAGACAGAGAAATGACGATATACATTTTTTTTTTAATTCAGTGGATTAAATTTATTTTCGATGGCATTGTATAGAAATCCCTGTGGAGAGGGAGAGAGGTGATAGGACGGGTAAAACAAAATATCATGAATATCTCTCTTGAAAATTTATTTTCCTTGAAGCCGACCTCCTAACATTGTAATGGAGTACCAGGAAAACATTTTCCCCAAACCTAAATCTATTTATCTCTTCAAATAAGTGCCTGCTCCATTTTTCCATTTTATTAATTTTTTTTATTTTCTAAATTACTAAATATATAAATTAGTGTAACAAATTAATAAGAAAGTGATTCGTAAAAAATTGGCCTTGAAAAATTTACCGGAGGGTATGGGCGAATACGGGCCAAAAAACTTTGGCTCTAATACACGGTGTGTTCATGAAGCTGAGTGACAACTACAAGAGGCACAAGAGGGGCAGCTTCCGACTACTTGCCTTCCTTTTACTTTTGCGCTCATGGCTGTTCACCTTCTGCTTTTCCATGCATTCAATTTATTCAAGATTTTTATAAATACCACCTGGTTATATGTATATTAATAATAACAATAAAGTATATTAGCATATTAGAAACCCCCGCCCCGCAGGAAATTATTTCAAAAATAATTTTATTTTTAGAATTTTATTAGGGCAGGTTCTCTTCCTTGACCAAGAGGAGTCATCAATAAGAGAGTTGTAAAATTTTGTCATAAGCTCCATTCGAACCTAACTGCAGGATTCGCAATTCTACAACTTTAATTTTCTTGGCTAATTGGCTCCTCATATATAGAGTATATAAGAGCAGATTTATTATTATATACGTAAGCACATCTTATCCCAGGACACCATTAAAGGAAGTGTCATAAAGCTTTTATTTCTTCCTTATTCCCTAAAGAGGCGTTCTTTAGGTTTCATTAATTTTCTCTATTATTGGTTCAATTCTTTCCTTTTTATTTCTATCGCAAATAACTGAACAATTTTGCGAATTTCTATGTTTGAATCATTCACCATGTTGTCTTCTATAAACTTTCCCTGTTCCTTTATAATCCCAAGTCGTAAATAAGCATTGCCAAGGAGATTTGTTTGGCCTCCGCTGTTTTTTCTTAAGGCCCCTTTAGCAAAAAATAAATCAAATACAATTTACTTTATCTCTTTGTTTACATATATTAATATTTTTTTAGTTTCAACAATTTTTGTATATTTTCTGGCAAAGGCGAGAAAATTCTTATTTTTTTTTAAAGTATTTTTCGACATTCATCCATATTTATTAATTGGTAGTCAATATAATTTAAATAAATTTTTTCGCAGACTGATAAATTAAAAAATTAAAGAATAAATTTCACAAAATTAATAAATAAATTTTTACATTGAACAAATACAATCTTAAATAAAAAATATCCATAACAAATGTAAAAATGTGAAGCGTTCTGGAAAAAGTCAATCAGTAATAAGCCAAATTCGTGTTAAAAAATTAATTTAAATTATATTTTTTAAATGTTATTTCTCTGAAGACTAGAAAAAATTTCTTACGGGGACGGGGGGTTGGGAACCAACCAAAAGAACATGAAGCAAGAGCTTTACCTCTGCCCCAAGGGTACAGGATCCAAAATCCGGGAGTTTCTCGCCTCCCTTTTAGTAGGCAAATTTCGTTCTGGATGGTAAAACAAATCTATGTTAGACTTATTAACGATTATTAGATTATTTGATAACCAATTAATTTGGCAAAAAACTTTTGTTCAATATCACAATTTTTAAAATCAAGAAAATTTTAATGAACTCTTTTTTTCATAGTTATAATGTGAGGGCAGATCCAGGCTTATCGTGAGAAATGATGTTCCGTGCTTTTTTGTCTCCCCTTTCCATTCCCTCTCAATTCATCCATCTCTCGTTAAATTTAGGCCTACTAATCGGTTCTTTAAGGATTATTAAATAAAAAGTACATTATATAATTATTTCATTCAGATTTCAAAAAATAATCAAAGAAAAAAAATTTTTTTTTAATATTTTCATTATTGAATTAACATTAGGCTACAGGTTAAAGTAAAATATTTTGGCTCAATTAAAAAGAAAGAATATAATTAAACAAAAAAAAAAAATCTAATGGCTCTTTATTTTTCAACCCAAGCCTCGGTTTGGGTCCAATCTGCCTTAATACGATCCCATTAGTGAGCTTCGCACAAAACGAATCTCTGTAAATGTCGGAAACCTCTTTTATTTCCCCCAAACAATAATTAAGATAAATTCTTAAGGGTTTATTGAATAATATGCTCGGATGAATTATAGCACTAGCCCCCCCTTCCCTTTCCCCATTCCCTTTCAGTCCGAAATAGCCTTTCGGTTATTTGGACTGCTATCAACTATATTAATCAGCTGTTCTGCGACAATAATACGGAATTAATTAATCTGAGGGCAATTTGCTCGGTTTGGTCCTCTTTCGTCCGTCCATCTGTCTGTCTCTGTGTCAAGTTTTGAGCCTTTCGTTTCCACTCTGGTGTGTTTCATAATCTGATACTCAATTTCCGCAATGAAATGAGTGCACTTCGTCCCAAACCGCAAATACATATGAAATGTTATCAGAAATTTGCAAAATCACAACCATTTATATATATATATATTATAATTATAATTTGAAATTGAAGCATTTTATAAGTGGGAAGAAAGATTTAATTAAATCATTTTTTTTTTTTAATAAATTGAATTGAACATCTCTCTTTTTAAGCCAAGAATTTTGATTATTTATTTATTTATTTATTTATTTCACATTTATCTCTACCATGGACTAATAATATTTTTCACTAAGAGAGATCCCAAGTAAATTATCAAAGAAGGAATTTAATTATCTTCTAAAAAAAAAAAATCATTATTTTTCTTTATTATGAAATTAATTATTAATATAATATAAATAAAAGGAAATATTCTCCGGTAATTGTTGACCAATATGTTGTCTCCAATTCTTTTTTATCATTACTTGTTGATTTCATCATTTTTACATCAGATTTTATTTTTTTCCGCACAATCTTTCGCAGTTGGAAAATTTTTTCAAAGAGAGCCAATTTCACAATTTCTGTTTGTTTGGCCTTAATTATTTATATTTATTTATTTTAAAAACAATTCATTAATAGAGAAAAGTATAAAATAGGACATTTCTACTTTTTTGTCAGAAAGTTGAGGGGGGGGGGGGGAATAGAAAAGAAGCCGATATTAATTTCTGCGTATCAAAAAAAAAAAAAAAAAAAAAAAAAAAAAAAGTAAACAATCTATTTTTTTGGTTTATTAGAATAAAATTTATGTTTTAAAAAATTTCTTTTTTTTTTTTTTTATGTACTATATTTATATATAATATTTATTTACAATACATTGATAGTGGTTGGAATAACCTCCCTGCTACTATCTTCCCGAAAACCTATAAACTCCAAGCTTTCAAATCCAACCTCAACAGACACCTTTTAAAGTCACCACTCTCCCCTTCTCCTGTTCTTCTTGGTTGCATGTGACTATTGGTCATTGGACCTTATGCTTCCAAATCCCAAAAAATACATACCAGGCATATTTACTTATATCAATTTGTATCCAATCCCATTGATTTCCATAAATTTTCATCGGATTGCCAGCGATCCAAACCCACGACCCTTGGCTTTTAAGGTTATCATTATTGCCAAAGTCAATACTTTTAACCTCTAGGCCACGAGGTGAGGGAGAAAAATATTTTAAAAAAGGCTATCTGTTCTGAAGAGAGGAATTTAGGAGTTATTTTATTTTTCTAACAACTTTAGAGATTTCATTTATTTGTGTATTTTAACTAGTTCATTAAAAAATATTACATACTGACAATACTGAATACTAGAATTTATAGTAAGATTTCTTGCTTAACTGCTAAAATCCCGACCTAATTCATTCTATTGCACATAAATCTTTTGAAAAAATTTCTAGAAAAATATGAAACTATTTGCAAAAACAAAAATTTGTTGTTTTTTTTTTATAAAATAATGTATTATAAAATTAAGGGCGTTTTGAATTTTCTTCGCTTTTCATGAATGAAAATTTTTGTTAATCCTTTTTTTGAATAAGTTATTGCGCATTGTTAGGATTGTTCTTTTAGAAATAATTGCTTCATCTATAATATATGCTGATTAAATGTTTTCATTAAAAAAAATGAAAGCAAATCTTTCTCGGGGATGAACACAGGTGTACGAGTGTTGCTCTTATTCTCGTTATTTTTATTATAGCCTATGTATAAATAAGCTCTTCGCATTTTTTTCAAATAAGTTTTTACATTTTATTTCACTTAAATGTTTTTTTCTTTTTAAAGAAACGAAACCTGGATGTCTCTAAATTTTTTACTTTCTCTTTTTAATTTGATTTATTTAGGCTTCTATATATATCCCGTTGGTCAAGTTTCCTAAAAAAAAAACCGTGTTCTAGTCCCTGTTTCAAACTTTTTTTTTTTTCTTTGAAAATATTAAATAATAGATGATAACCTATGTTTATAAGTAAACTATTTACTAATAATTCTAACCTTAAAAACTAAAAAAGAAAATGGATTTTAGATGCCCTTATGATTATTTTTACTTTCTCTTACCTACCTGGTATATCTGAAATATATAGTGAAAAAGAAAAAGTATTGCGAATGCAAAAAAAATCGATGTCGAGATTTCAACTGAAATACACGTTTTGAGATCCTCTGAGTCTAAAAAAAAAATGGGTCTCGCAAATGATCTATTTGCCTGTATGTGTTGAAATTGTATGTTTGAGCTATGTACCCTCGTTGCCTGCATCTCCAAGCTTTTCAATGAAATCGGCCACAGAGTACTAGTTAGTACTTTTCTAACGTACTTTTTTAGTTTTTTCGATTTTTCAAAATTCGCTCTAACGAATTTGATTAAAATTCATCTACCAATTATTTATTAAATGATCTTTGAAATGTATTAACCCTTATTCTCCGCAAAATTGTTTGAGGCCCATTTTACTGATGCAGTGTTTTGCCGTTGTTAGGTAAATGGTGGGAGTAACCGCTCTGATTCTTAAACTATTCTAACGAAAACGATTAATTTAGTATTAAATTGGCATTAAACAGCTATCTAGAGGGCCCGACGTCAAAATCTGGTGTTATAGCAGATCACTCACCTTTCCTTGTCTTAGATAAGAGAGAGTTGTTTAGTCACACCATATTTTTTTACTATGCTTTGAGATGGAGATCTCTTTCAATGATAAAAAATATATTAAAATGTGTTCTTTGGTTTCAGGTAAGTCAGCATCATTTGTACTTTCATTCTGCATCCATTTAGTTAGAGATCATTTTTTTGTAAAATAAAAATCTGAATGAATATCACACCACTATCTCTTACCTAGAGAAAGTAATGTGGTGTGCTGTCACCTCACATTTTTTTCTTTTCGTTAGTATATCAGCACCCAAATTTCCATTCCACATTTAAATAAAATTATAAAAAAATAAAATAAAATAAATATAAAAAAATCTATTAGCAGCTATATATCGATTATTATAAAACATAAACATATTTATATTTTGTTATCAAGGGAACAGGTCTCTTTTCTATGGAATTCTTAAAATCTCAAATTGAAGGCTCCATACTATTTTGAGGTGAAAAATGATTAATACATCTTAAATTACTTAAAATTTATTATAGGTACAGTCACTTTAATCAAAATCATTAGAATAGTTTAGAAAAAAAAGCACAAGAGTAAAGGGGATATGGGTTAAAACCTTTCAAAGATCATCTAAAAGATAACTGATATTAGAATTTTATTTAAAATCGTTACAGCCGATTTTGAGAAAATTGAAAAAAAAAAAAAAAAAAGTACATCAGTAAAGTGCTAGTATTTTTGACCGATTATTGAAAAGCTCCGAGAACCATGCGACGAGAGTAATTAGCTTAGATATCAAATCTGAACTTCGAACGTTTTTTCGTTTTTGAGTTATTTGGACAACACTCAATTTTGCATTTTTTTTTTTAGATTCAGGGGATCAAAACGTGTATTTCCGTTGAAATTTCGACATCGAGCTTATTTATTTATACCATATATTACATAAATATATAAGAGAAAGTAAAAATTAGTTGATGAATTGATAGCTATTTACCTAATTAATTGTTTAGGAAATTACAAATAAAAGTCACAATTTTTGTGATAAATATTCATTTACCATATCTAATAATGTAATCTAGAGATTATTGGTTCAGTCTCTTTAAAGATTTAAAAGTCAATCAATAATAGTTTTAGGGTTAAAATCTTATGGTTCCTATCAAAGAATCGTACCCTTTGAACTAGTTTAATCTTTATTTGCATTTAAGACTGAAACGTCAAATTTCAAAATATAAATATGCCACAGGTGCTTTAACCCTATTTTATTAAAAAAAAATCCCTTATTTTGCTTGTCAAAATTTTAATTATACTCTTTGCACCAATGCCCACGTGACATTTTCCAAAGATAAGAACGAAAAAAAAAAAAAAAAAAGGAATGTCGAGAAAATGTTGTGGAAGAAATCACATCATATATATTGTTTTTTAAAACCTATGTAAATCGAATAGTTTACACTGTTTTACTTTTATTATTCTTTCGTTTGTTATTTGTGACTTTTTCTTTCGACGTATCGCATTTCCGGCAAGTGACCGTAAAAAAATAACCTTCTCGTTGGTGGCAATAAAACTATATTTAGTGAGTCTGAGTCATTGTCACGTATTTCGTTTTGGATGGGGCTTGGGTGGGGGAGGTTCGGGGATTGACTTTCCTGAAAGAGTGTATATATAGGGCGATGTGTTAAATACGAGGGTCACACACCCAAAATGGGGTGGGACTCCGGGTCCGGGGTCAGTGATGCTCTCTAGCTCTCTACCCTTTCCAATCCACTAGAAAATACTTGCGTTCACCCTCTCTAAATCACATTGAATGGTCCGTGAAATTAGGAACGTGCACACACAATGCAGGAAATGGTGGGGGTTGAGGAACGTGTGGGGACATCGATGTGTACACTTGTCTACCAAGAGAGAGAGAAAAGGTTCCAACTCCAGCCACCAATGATGCCACTCATCATTGCCGTGGACCAAAAATTAATAACAATCACAAATTATCAATTGATTGTTACAATTTATGAGAACATTAAATATATATTAACGTTCGTTTCATGCCAGCTAAAAATAGTTTTAACATTTATTTAATTTAAAGATAGGACATGGTGAAGCAAAGGCCTCTTAAAAAAGAACAAGGAACAAAATAAGTGGGACATGTCGAGAAAAATTTAGTTGAGCAAAAAGAAAGAATAAAACTTAAATCCAAAAAGATGTGTCCTCCCATACCTTATATTCATCTCTACCTAAAGATCTTTAAATCACATCGGTAGTGGGAATTTTTTTATTTTTCCCAAGGAGATTAGGAGTATTCTAACCAAAGTGTAAAAATCGAAAGAAACAAAACATTGAATTTCCCATTGGGACTAATTTAGAGTGTATTATTTAATTTTTTAAAATAGAAAATTTTATATTTTTTTATTAATTCATAAAAAATAAAATATTAACTATAGATTAATTAAAAAAAAAAAAAAAAATTATGAGAATGGAGAATCAGATACTGCGACAGAAAATTAAAAAGAATTTTCTTTTACATTGTCGACGTTTGGAACACAAGACGTGCTCATCATCGTGACACTATTTCTCAAAATGTCTGTTGACTTATCTCATCTCCTGCGTAAAAATTGTTTAATAATGCTCATGAGTCCTTACGAACAATTTTTTATGCACGAGTTAATGTATAGTCAGTGCACTATTATTTCAAATCTCTAGTCATCGGACCACCAAAAAAAAAAAAAAAAAAAAGTTTGTCGATAGTCGGGATTGAATCCGTAAACTCCAACAAAAAGTTCCGACTGTCCCTGGTATTAATTATTATACTCAACCCATGCGCTTGCTACATGTGATTATTGTTTAAAAAAAATATGAATTTTTAGTGGAAATTTTTGTGATTTGAGCCGAGAGATTTCCTATAAAAAATTCCTCTTTCTTTTCTAAAAACAATAAAACACATGAGTGGAGTGTCCCTCACGGTACATCAGATAATGCATACAAAATTGTTTAATCAATCCCAACAATGCCTAAGCACGCTCGTACTCATTTGGCCTGTTTCAGAATTGTTATACAATTTTTTATGCATAAAATGAAACAGTGTCCTGATAATGAGCACGCCCTGCACTCGAAACGTCCACATAATAAGGCAAAGTTTTTTTTTTATTTCGGTCGCTTTCCTTTCCATTATCTTAATTATTTGGGTCAATCTATAATTAATATTTTATTTAAAAAATACTTTTAATGAATTAATAAAAATTATTAAATTTTCATTTTTTGAAATTTAAATAATATAATAAGACTAAATTAGCATTGCTCTGAATGCGCAATTACTCTCGGTTATAAGTGCCACTCTAGATGGCTGGTTTATCATCAAAAATTTTTTTTGACCTTTTCACTTTTTTTTTCGAAATTTTTGTTTTCTATGAGCCTCTGGATAAATATGATTTTTAATTAGGAAAGTGTTTCCCCTAAAGGATTCTCTGCCTCTCCACTTCTCTCCATCTAGGTGCCCCACTGACTGGAATAATTAAAAATAAAATGGCCGCCGCTTGTAAATCAACTTTATTACAAATTCTACCCCCAACAATTATAAAAATTTCCCATTGCACCAATCACAATCCTATGAAATTATCAGGCTTAATAATGGCTTAGTTTTTTTTAACGAATTTAATGTTATTTTCCTATCAAATATACAATTTATTTTTATATATACATAAATATACTTTAATTAATTTGTTTTATTGGTAATTTTTTCAAAGGTGATTTTAAGAAATGATAAACGTAGAACGCGTTCGATAGCGATAAAAAGAAAAATGAGATTGCGAACCCGACGAGCCATTCCGAAAAGGTTGCTCTGGGAAGGAGGGGCAGCTGACATTTATGTTTATTTTTGTTTTATTATCATTCTCTAAATGAACAATATTTGTCCGCACTATATTATTTATTTTTATCACATTTCTAATTAATTTAATTAAACTATTTTAAGCCCAATTAGCAAATTTAATTAATTTATTCTAACAGTGAAATGTAAAGGAGACACTCCTGAAAATTTCAGCATCATCTACATATCTGGGCTTATTAACTTTTTAGAAGACGGAAAATATTTCCCAACTCAAGATATCATACTAACCAAAAAAATTTAAGGGGGAACTACACCGTGCGGCACTTGAAGTTATTTTTCAATTGTATTTAAATTTTAGTAAATATTGTAAAACTACTCAGAAAAAAAAAAAAAAATCTTTAAAAGGGTCGTTAAGGTGTTGAATCATATAAATGATTTACCATCCCTAAAAAAATGTTTCACTATTAAATGCAATGGGCAACAGGAGAACTATGCATTCCTTGGAGGAAAATCTGTCGCA
>JAAAKE020079913.1:0-24533 GCA_010014785.2 Anisolabis maritima | reverse complement strand
AATTCCACCAAATATTTTTACCATATCGATAAACATTTATGCATATATAATAAAAATTTAATACCTGAATCATCCTGTTCGATTTAATGAATATTAATCTAATACCACCATTAGCCGATGATTATGAAAATGATCTAAAACAATTGAATTAATACTTATTTATAGATTTACATTACATAATCCTAAATTAAAGCTGGAGTTATAAAATATATGTGATTCATTTCTTTATTTTATAGTCCTAACAAAAAAATATAAAATTTATATCACACCAGAACAAATAAATTTGCACTAGATAATAATGCGACTAGATCATTTTCTTAAATAAAAAACTCTTATCTAATTATCTAATAGAACCAATTACACAAAAACTGAAGAAAGAAGAAGAAAAATAATTTTAACTATGGAATCTATTGAAAGAATATTAATTTTTGCAAAGTTCATGTTCCCTTTTAAACAAGAGGGAAGACCAAGATGACAGAATCTAGTTAAAATCTTGAAATAAAAGATTTTATTATATCTAAAAAAAAAAAAATAATTTTGAATCAATTTAAAAGAAATACTATGTGATTTTTTTTACGACTTTTGGAATTTTTTCTTTACCTCTTTGTATGTACATTACCTTCTATATTATAAAGTAAAAGAAAGAAGTAATGCTAAACCAATCCGCTCCCCTGAGAAAAAAAAGTCGTTGAAAATTCATTTTACATCATTTTTTTGTAAATTAAAAAAAAAATAATTATAATTTCTAACAATATATCAGGACAAGATTTTTTAGATAGCCTGAAAGCGTTCCATCCATGCTTATCTTTGTCTGTACTGTTAATGTACATTTACATTTTTCGCCTGTCTCTGGTAATGGTCTAGAATGAGAACCAAAACGTTAGCCTTGAGGACTTGGAAATAAAAGAAAATTGGCTGCAAATTTTTGCATTTCATTCGACTTCATCATATTAAATTATAAAATTTCTATTGAAATGGAGTAACTAATTTAGTATCTTCGTAGCCATCTTTTCAGTTTGCCGTCTCCTGTGACCTGTTTTTTTAACGTGTGTTCTATGGCCACTGCATTCTTTGCTGCATATACTAATACATCCTTTCCTCTACATTTTTTGTCCCTCTCTGCTTTTTTGTCAATGAAACTCGCACTCCAACAGCCATTCTGCTGCACCGAGTTAGCAGGGCCACTCTCTGTCCGTCCTCTCCTATTCCGTCCATCTTGCCACTTTTTATTTTTTTTTTTTTTAATTCTTTCTTTCAAATTGAGATTATTGCTTTCAAATTTCATAAATCAATCAATCTCCTTCAAAAGAGAGAAAGAATAATTTACGAAAATCTTTCCAGGACAATACGCTGCTATATTATTTTACAAACGGATAAGATATCACTTGCTTATTTTATTCAGAATGTCGAAAACTTTTGAAAACATATAAATATAAACAATTCTTAGAAAGAGCATTTAATATCAAATAATTAATGATTTCCACTCAGATCTTTTGTTTTCGACCTTTTAGATTGTGAAAAATATATATTTTAATTTGACCTCGAGTTCAATACTAGTTATTTGTTTAATAACAAGCATTAGCCATTAAAAAAATCGAAAAAAAAAATACTAAATAATAAAAGTATTTAAAAGTTAAATAAGATATATAATATAATATTTCTCTAAAAAATAAAAAATAGTATTTTCTAATTTTTTTTCACAATTTCTTCAATCTCCTCATCTTGGCAGCTGTTTCAAATTTTATTTATTTTGAACAGACGCATCCCATATGTCTAATACTGGTGGGAAAATTTATTTGTAGTTTCTTTGTTAATTTTTTTATTATTAAATTAAAAGATTCTAGCCAGGATGAAAATGGTATTTTTGTTTGCAAATATTTCATTTCATATTTTAAATTACTTTTTTTTTGTAAATTGATTTTGGGATGACCTAGCTTTTTATTTAAGTTTTCCTACATACAACTTAGACATTATAGAGGTAAAACTATTCAGGAATCTTAAGAGTTTTTGAAAAAATTAGTTGATTCTGACGCGCCCTAGTTTAGGTCCGATGTCAAACTTAACTCAAAAAAAGGAAGTTATTGGCCAAAACTTCATCATAAAATTTACTTATTATTACTATTAATCTCTTATGAATATATCTTAATGAATACATTTAAATAAAGTAAAAGAATTATATATTTTTCAGATCCCCGAAGAGCAAATCGACTCCGAACAGATCTCTAATATCGAATTGGATTATAAAAAGATCAAAAATCATTTGTCAAATGGTAGCATCAAGACGAAATTGCTTCTTTTCCAAGCTTTACGTTGGGTAATTATTGAGAAGATATAAAAGTATTTTCAGTTTCCTCGTTTTTTTTTTTTTTTTTTTAATTTTATGCTCAATATACTAGCGGCCAAAATTTTGAGATCTCCTGGGGAAGATAATATTTCTTTGGATTTGATGGAGGCGAGAGTCTCGGAGATCAGCCTGGTGATTAAAATAAAAATTTTTATATTTCGTTGCCGACATTTCGAGCGTCCGTCAAGTTCATATTTAGAGTGTCAATTTTGTTAGCCCTGAAGATGAACGTGACGGACATACGAAACGTCGGCAACCAAATATAAAAATTATAATAGAGAGGAACACTGTATTAACAACAAGGCAGCCTTTGGATGTTCAATAAAAACTCATAATTGAGACGTTTTGAACCAAGTGGTCAGTATGGATTTGAAATACTTATAACAATGTATACTTATATATGCGAAGGCCCTATGGAAGGTAGGGTGTTGTCGTCCTGCACAGGTAGATCGGTGCTTACATCCCGGACAGGAGGGATTTTTTCATTAAATAAAAATATTTAATGTAAACAAACCCTAGATGCCCTAGATTAGAACATTGAATCCCACCACAATAGACCCTTAGGCAACTCTACGAGGAGAGGGAGTTACTGTGATATCCCGTCTTATGGAAGAGACGTAAAGAAAGATTCTCCTCTCAATGATGCACTCACTCTTAAGGCTATACGCCGGCTACATGCTGAGAGAATCCCTCCTCAAAACTTACCCTCCCTAGCATAGAATAGGTTAGAATAAAGGGAGGGGTGGAATTAGATATAGGAGTAGTAGTTAGTAAGCTAGAAATGAATATAGAAGGAGTTTGAGTTAGGAAATAAAGTAACTTCTCGGGGTGCCGATAGATGGCTACGGCCAGAGGTCGGCTGGGTTTAAGGTGTGTGTCTCTGTGTACACCTCGGGCAAATAAATAGGGGAATCCGGTAGGTAGGCCTATGCGGTCCAAATGAAATTAAAAAAATAACATATATGGAACTATGACGTTAATTTGTTTTATGGTACAGTCTCATGGAATGTGAGTGATGTTTGTTTTCTCCTCTTCTTTAAAAATATACAAATTTTTATTTTAATTACCTAGTTGATCTCTGAGAGTCCCGTCTCTATCAAATCCAATTAAAAATCTACAGCTAACCCGCACAGAAGGTAACATCATTTAGGGTTTTTCAAGAGCAATTTCTGTTTGAAACTTCATTCGCATGCGCAGATCATACTTCGCATGCATCTGAATGTTAAATTATTTTTAGAACAAATTCTGTTAGATTATATGACAATGTTAAATTAATTAATAAAAACTGGATAATCAAAGAGTGAACTTTTGGCCGGTATATTTGAAAATGAAGTTTTTTTGAGTTCTCTGTCTAAGAAGTGTCTCCGCAGAGAATCACTCGATCGAATCCAGAAGACCGGGATTCAATGGCTGCTGGATACATGCGCCATGATATATTATCACTACATCAGGGGGACGGATTTCTCATTGCACATCTTGCACCAGAAAGGGTGGCCACCCCGCATCCTATCCAGCAAGCCATTGCTCGTCTCATCAACACACTTGCTTCGCTCCGCCTTGGAAGGGATTACCTATGCAGCCCAGGACCTCGAGTCGTGCTCTGTCTCGTGCCCATACTCAAAGGCGAACATCCGGTTGCCACCGATTCTCTTACAGCAGATATGCTCATTGCCATTCTCCAGAAACTTTCTTTAAGGTTATTAATAATGAATTTATATTATATTAATAATAATATAATATTTTACTAACGGTTGAAGATTTTCTATATGTTAGATAAATAAATATTTAAAGCAGATATTCACATCAATTATTTGTCTTCGTTTTATTTTTTAACCGCGTGATTTTTTTTTTACCGATTAAAGACTGGTCCCATGAATAGTTAGATAGCTAGCTAACTCTAAGGGGCAGATTTTCAATTGATTGTCCCCCCCTCGTGGCCGAGAAGTTAATTGTCACTATTGATAACCTTAAAAACCAAGATGTTGGTTCGGATCCCAGTACGATTATTTAAATCAATTGGATAGCAGATGCCGAAAAGATTTAAAATAAAAATCGATTGTTAACCTTCCATTATTCATTTCAAAATTTTTTTTTTTTAGTCTTTTTCGGCATCGGAGGCCATTTAGACTCCGTCCTTCTTTATTTATATTAATTGGTAGCCAATATAATATAAATAAAATTTTGGACGGGAAGCGAATCACTGATCTTTGGTACGTGAAGCCAGACCACTAACTCTGCACCAAGGGACAGGGCATACAAAATATTATTAAATATACATTTCGTTTTTTTTTTTTATATATGTTTAGAATAATACATTTAAAATGAAATAAATGTCTTTTTAATAGGGTTTTATAAAGTTTAAAAAAAAAAATAATAATCATATGATTCATTGAAAAAGTGACGTTTAACCTAAAATTTTCACATTTTTAATTTACTATTTTTCGAAATTATTCCTTATTTATCCCAACTATTATATCTTTTATAAAATCCAAAATAAACACATAAACAATTGGTTAGAGATTATATACATTTTAAAAGTTGCATCCAATTTATTATCAATTCCAGGCATGTTCAAAGGATGGCAATGATAGAGTTGGGTTTGGTTGAGTGGCTGATCAACAAATTGAGTACCTGGTCAATGGGTGCCTATGCCCTCGAGTATTCCACTGCTCTTTTGATGAACCTATGCTTACACAAGAAAGCCAAGGAGAGATGCATCCCCATTGCCCACTCGCTGCTCAAACTCCTCGTTGAATTACTCGGCACTCAGGTCTCTTAAATTTATTTTCAAATATAAATTTCAAACAATATTTTGTTGTTCTAATTAAAATGATTTAATATAGTTTATGTTTACTCATTTATCAATGTCACTTTTAACATTTCTCTCATCATTCTTTGTCTTTGGTGAAAGGTTGAAAAGTTTCCTTCCTTCCAGGTGCCAAATGTGTCTCCATATGTAAATGGTACTTTCTACAGTCTCTTGGCACATCCTCAGATTAATCAGGAAGCCAAAAGATTTGGAATTGCAGAACATCTCCAGCATCACCTTAAGGTAATTTCCTTTTTTATTTGCAATAGCTGATCTAAATATTCCGGAGCACTAAAATACTCTTTAATGTATTTTAGTTTTTTCTGATTGCCCTTGCAAATTGCGTGGTCTTGTCTCTCCTAGTAATATTGTTTAATAAATAATTTTAATTAAAAAATCTTTGGGCTGAAGTCGTGGAATCCTTAAGTTTAAACATTTTTGATCGGCTTTTGATTGTTTGACTGTTATATCAAAAACATAAATGTATTCAGGGGTTCACATTTACTTAGGACGTGGAACACGGTCCCATGTTACCCAAGCTTTAAATTTCTTGTTTCCTTTCTTACTTCCTTGTCTAGCGCTATACTGGCTTGCTCAATTCTTGTGCTACGGAGGAATTTTGAATTTCTTCTCAACCTTAAGACAGTAGAATTCTTTTAATATTTATTTATGACAAATCCCGCTACAAAATAAATTACACTAAAAATAATTTTTTTTTGCTTTTTCAGGATGGCAAAGGCGAACAACGCAAACAATTGGAATTGATCTTGAAATTGCATCGAGGTGATATACAACCCGATGTTTGCCAAGATGAAGAACAAGCGGACGAAGATGTCGTATGTATTCTTTTTTAGGACACTTTTTAATCAAATGTTAATCTTGTTAAATTTTTCAATACTTATTTTTTGCTTTAGGAGGAGGTGGACTTCTTGGAAGAGGAGTTGGACACTGAGGATCCTGTTCGTTGCGGACCGAATGAAATATCTGGTGATCGGCTTCTTTACACACAATATCGGCTCATTTTCCCTCACCACGGTGAGGGTAATACATTTGATCCTGATAGTTTGAACTCCTTTCATCCTATTTCTCCTCAAAAATATTCAGTGAAAGTTTAACTAAATGATTAATTATGACCAAAATTATTGAAAGAAAAACCGCGAACCCATTAAGTATTGCAAACAGATAAATTATCGTAGATTTTTTTCGGTAAAATATCACATTAGTATTAATTTTTTTAATTAAATAATAATAAAGCAGAATATCTTTTTTTAATTCAATTTTTTAGCAAACAGATTATCAGCGTAGAATATTTTATTCCAAGGCTGAGTCGAAAGCTTTTTTTGCTTTTGGGACCAGAAGTGAATCGATAAAAATGATCGATTCCTACTTATAGGAAACTCTCTAAAAAAAGTCTAACTAAATATTTTTGTTGTAAAATTTATTATGGCCAAAGTTTTTGGCCTTTTTTGAAAAGTCAAATTAAATTTTTAGATAGAATGGGAGATTTAAAAATAGAGAAATCTGAATCAGACATTTTTGATCCGACTCAGGAATTCTTAATATATAACAGTAAGCCAAAAAAAAAATGACTTGATTTAAAGGCATTATTGAAGTTATTCTGTATTCGAAGATATATTTCACAGTCATTACAATGACACAATTCTCAATATATTTAAAATTTTTTTTTTCAAAAATATACTCTTGGTTACCGAATCAAATAAAAGCAAATTTAATATTTTTATTTTATTGGTTATTATCCTCAGATCAGCAATGTTATTCTTTGATTTTTATTAAAATTTTTTTAAGGAAATGAATAAAGACTTTTTTCGGCCAAAAACGTTTCTGGTATTAAACGTCACAATTCATGAGGATAAGATTATTAACAAAATTATTTCTTTGCCTTCTTCATTAGATTGGTATATGTATATTATAAAATATACATATATTATATTATTATAATAATAAAATATACATATACCAATCTAACGATTGAAGGGGGGAAAGAAATAATTTTAACAAGCTTGTCTTAATCATGTAATAAAGTAATGTCGACTAAATAAAATAAAACTTGGGCCGAAAGAAGTCAATCAATTCCTTAATAATACTTTCTCCACATCTTTGATAAAATTTTTATTGATATTAATATCTTATATTATATATATTTGTAAGATTTTCAAGGACGGTTCTATAACATTATGAAGCGAAAGCTTCAAGGGCTCGGTGTTTTGGAGTCTCCGGCATATATATATATAATTAAGCACGCACCCATATATTTAGCGGGAGCAGGTAATGGGGGGGGGGGGAGACAGAAAGGTGAGACAAATTTTTTATTTTATTTTAAATCTTGTTTTGAATTTAATTGAATAAATGAAAAAGCCAGAATAATGTTTCTATATACATATTTTAAAGATTTTAATTTATAAATTTTTGTCACATCCATGGATTTAAAGATATCAATCATAATAAAAATAAAATTAAAGAAGAGAATAAGTAATAAGAAAATTGATTTAAGCTCTTTTCTCATTAGCTTTAACTAAAAAATCATTTGGATCACAGGAAGCCTTTTTTCTTCTATTATGATTCTATCAGAATGAAAATGAAAGAAGAATCAAGATTTTTTTCTAAATAATCCAAATAAACTAATAATTTTTCTTATTATATAATCAAAACCATTTATGATATTATAATTTTAATGAATAAACTTTTGTTGTTTTAGTGAAGCTTTAATTTATAGATATTTATTTTGCAAGACAAGTGATAAAATAATCCACGATTTTGCGATTTCTTAAATGATAGTAAAATGTATGAAAATAACAGAAATTAATTTTAAAACCAATAATAATCATTATTCTCTTTTTAATATAATATTATAAAATTGATAAAAATTTGTTATAGATAAATTATTTTCTCAATCTTTATCGTTGCCTAAGAACTTTCTGATATATCTACAATTTCATACCATTACTCTTGTTAACAATTCTTGAGAAAAATTCTTGGGAAATCTGATTTAATATATTTCTATTTCATAATTTATCCTTTATCCTTTTAAAAGATTCCTTAAATATTTTATTCTCCATATACTATTATTAACAATATTATAATTAAAATAGAATTAAATATTCAGGAGATGCAATTTTTTTTAGGTGTGGTACATCCGAATTCTCTGTTTCCGAGGCCTGCAACACCTGGAACGACAAACCCAAACACAACTGGAGTAATCAAACCGCCGAAATCTCCCGACATGTGAGCCTGGTACACATTTACAATAATGCACATTAGATAAACAATAAATTCCTATTCTAGAATTGGCTAGTCTTTTTTGGGCCAAAAAGTATTAAGACATTAAGTATATATTGATTGCATGCATTTTAGAATAATTTTTTAGAAGAGTACGATGTTTTAATTTGGATGAAGCAGGTCAATGTTTTTAGACACATATGTTTGGACGCCTGGATTGACGCGGCATAATCTTTGATTATTCTATATGCTTGAATACGAACTTCAAGCGTTCTAAAACATTGACCCTCTGCTACATTACAGATTCTCTAGAGCTCAGTTAGCTGCTGTACTTTGGTCTTCATGTAACCTGTGTTCTTAATAAATTGCTCTTAAATTTCATGAGATTAATATTATATAATATATATAAATAAAAATTTATAGGAGGGCGCGCGCCTTCGCGCATTTATAACGAAAAGTCTCTGGAATTTTTAATGAATTAGAAAAGATTAAGATGAAGCCTTAAAAATAAATAATTTAAAAGATACCAACGAGGGAAGAGAAAGGAAATCAATTAATAACTTAAAAAGAATTCTTTTAACAAAAGTAATTAATTAACATTTTTTTTGTAGAGTTCCTAACCCGGTACCGAAATCAGAAGTGGAAAAGAACAAAACTGAAGCCGAACCGAATTTGCCGATCAAAAGCAGTGATATGAATATCCCAAAGGAACAGGAACTTGAAATGACATGGAAGAAGAATTTTCCTGAGGCTGTCGAAACGATCGTAAAGCCAACCATCATTGATCTCGAAACTCCTGAGGAGAAGAATCCCGTCACCGAAATTGACATGGACCCGTCGACGGGTTTGTTGACCGTCACGTTAGCATTCATTTTTTAATCTCTCTCTCTCTGTCTGTCACATGTCTAATGACATTTCATTTATCCTTCAAATAAGAATAAGAATTCAACATAACCAATAACCCGATAAGAAAAATAAATTTGATTTTCTGGAAAAATGGATAATGATAATGAATTCCCTTTTAAATGATAGTTTCGAAGGCCTGAATTCCTTTTTCCATGATTTGATCACAAAAGTGACTTGAACGTGACCTCAAATCATTCCGATTGACAAAGCATAAAGAAAACCTTATACCCTTATCAAATAATATCAAATTTTGGTTAAATAGAAAGTAGATAATAAATATTCAAGGAAAAAAGGAATTAGATTTGAAAAATGAAAAGAAATTTGTATATTTTGAAAATAAAAATTCAACATGAGGTAATTTCACTATTTTCATACAGTCTAAAGTCTAAAAGCCTTTAATTATCAGCTATATGATTATTAAGATATTTAGATCACTTTTAATACACCATAGGGGTTAATCAATACAATACATTTTTTATTTATGCCTTTTAACTAATGGCGTTTTCAATTCATTGCTCTAAATCTGTCAGTGCCAGAGTACGCATGCCTAGGTATTAATCTCCCTAAGAATTTAACAACTGCACATACGTGGTTTGCTCTGTGGCTGATCTAGACCAATGCGTTACATTGACTATGGACCCACTGACTTGGGCCATCAAAAAGTGATTTATTGGAGTTTGGAAGTTTCTTTAAATTAAGAGTTTCATACATATCCCAATCAATTTACAAGAGGCTACATAAAAACAAAACATAGGAGTACATAAATAAAACAAAAAACAGGCAGAGATCATAATCTAACTAGACAGCTTTCTCAACACATGCTTCCTCTCTATATCAGAAACATTCTCAGATGAAATACCAACATAAATTCCCGGAATATCTTAGGACTGTTACCAAATTAGATCTAATTCTTATACTCAAAACTTTTCTCTAATTTTAGAGCATCCAGAAACTTTCGTTATTGGTTTCACTTATTCATTTCCTCTCTCTCTTCCCCCCTCCCCCTCCCCCCTCCATTTACCAAAAAGAACATATATTCATTTTTCATTTATTTTAAATAATTAATTTAATTAAATTATTGTAAGCGTTCTCCATTTGGTCGGCTGATTTGATGCATGAAGACACACTTCTTAATCAAACCAATCTCTGGCCATATTCATCCATAAAATTATTTTTAATTTTTGATTATATGTGCACCGTTGTTACCAGGGCTGGGAGGGTCGGTCAGAGAGGTCCTCAAAATCCAAAAAAAATAGTTTTAGTTATCAGATTTTAAATCCACCACTTTAATCATTTAAGAAGCGACCGTCTCTTCAAAGATTGAATTTTGACAAATCAAACAAAATTGAACTGAACTACCCTTTCTAATGATGTCGATCAGTTAAAATCGATTTCTATAAAGTTTCATATTTATTTTTCATATACAGTTCAATCGAATGCTAATTTTCCATGGAGGGTTCACTCTTTGAGTTATTCCGTGCCCGACCCTATAGAAAAGATGTTTTTTTTTTTCAAATTTTGTAATAGCTAGCAAAATAAGGTACTTTTTAACAAAAAAAAAAAAAAAAAAAAAAAAAAACCGGGTAATGTAAAAAATCAAAATTAAAAGAAACCATTAAAAATGGAAAAAAACTTTTATGATGTAAAGTAAGATTTATTATCTGTATCTATATATTAAAATCCTTCTGACCTTGAGCTTTTACAAAAACTGAAATAACTGATCAAATAGACCTACCTAATGACGTATAGGTTTAAAAAAAGAAAAAAATTAAGAATTAAGCAGAACGAGATCCTATTTGATTAATTAGTTTAGAATCAATCGAGAAGCTAGAAAAAAATAATTTCCAATGTCAAGAACCTAATATAATCACATTAAAATTATAATAGGGTGCTTCTACATTTTAAATTGCCATTTGATTCCTGTCATCTGCACGTTAATTTATTACTTTCCAAATACAATCCTTAGAAAGGAAA
The DNA here is from genome assembly GCA_010014785.2 of Anisolabis maritima. Classification (NCBI taxonomy): domain Eukaryota; kingdom Metazoa; phylum Arthropoda; class Insecta; order Dermaptera; family Anisolabididae; genus Anisolabis; species Anisolabis maritima. The sequence goes on along the minus strand of JAAAKE020079913.1, from coordinate 13,263 downwards.
TATTTATTTACCTCGCAATCTAGTTTGTTTGTTCACGTTTTCTTTCACCAACTAGGAATTTAATCCATTCTAAAGTATGTGTATATTGATTGGCGCTTCTTTTTTTTCCTTTCAATTTATATATTTTCTCCTATGTGAAGTGAAAGGTTAAAAAAAAGATTTGGATATATCCAACGAGAAAGTGTATCTTCAATGACATCATAACCACCATATTAATTGCTCCTTATTTTCTATCTGTTAGCAGATGGCGATGATGTGATCGTCGAGGAACGAGATCAAGAAAGCAGCCAGAAATCAAATACCGCGCCCAATGAGTAAATATTTCATAGAAATCTTAATAGTAACAAAAAAAGAAAGTGCTAATAAAAAGAAGAAAAATAATTTAACTAATATGTATAAAAATTATCGAATTATTTCATTTCATTTATTAGGACCTAAATGTTATAAGCGCATTTTCCCTTCGCACGAGAGAGGATTTTGAATTCACTGTGGTCGCCTATCCTTCCTAACCCGGAATTAGTCAAATATTTATTTTTCATATACAGTTCAATCGAATGCTAATTTTTCATGGATGGTTCACTCGTTGAGTTATTCGGTGCCCGACTCTATAGAAAAATTTTTTTTTTCTAATTCTGTAATAGCTAGCAAAATAAGTTACTTTTTAACAAAAAAAAAGGTCAAACAACAAATATTGTGGGAATTAATAAAATTTAACCATAGCTCTTAAAATTGGAAAAAAAATTTTAGGCTATAAAGTAAGTTTTATTACCTATATATTTAAAATCCTTCTGACCTTGAGCTTTTACAAATACTGGAATAACTATTGATCAAATAGACCTACCTAATGACGTATTTAGGCTTAAAAGAAAAAAAGAAAAAATTAAGAATTAGGCAGAACGAGACCCTATTTGGTTAAATAGTTTAGTATTTGGCCAAAAAATTTTATTTTAAAACATTTAATTTAAATTAAAAAAAAAAATTAGACTTAATATGGTGTGGGCTCAGGAGAGAAGCCCAGATGAGTGTAGGCCATCAAAGGTGGGCTGCGCAACTTGTATTATGTAAAAAAAGGTAAAAAATTGCATTATTAATGCATTGTTAAAAATATACTCCCCTCTCCTCCCTCGTATATTTTCTTTTATATAGTTTGCCTTGAGGTTAGCAAAGACAAATCCCTTTTTATTAGTTAACGAACATGATAGATATCTTAGTCTGCTCTGTCATTTATGTTATATTTTTTTTAAATTCAAGTCAAAATTACTGAAAATGGTAGAAAACAAACCATACCATATCCATTGTCTAAGATCGATTATAAATTGAATCAAACAATACCTTATAAAAAAATATTGATATACAATTTAATAATAAAGACATTAGCAGTTGTTAGTATGTCAAAGAGAAAAGAAAAATGTACAAATTTTATTTATTTTTATTAATGTGTCGTCAAAATTTTAAAATTCATCCTTTTATAGTATTTACTTATTTTATATTTTTATTTACATTTAACTAGATTTATTTTATTTTTTTTTTGTGTACTTATTGTTACGCCAACTGGAACGACACTCTAACCATAAATGAACTATATAGGTTTATATAACTTTTTTCTTCATTCATTCATTCATTTTTTACAAATAAAAAATTACTTAATATCATTCAAAATATTTTTCTTAATTAAATTTGTAATGTGTAAAGATTAAAAAGAAAAAAAGATCTACAAATCCGGACCTATGGGTACCTATTTTTCAGCTTAATAATTAATAAATCAAGAGTCTTTCTCAATTTTTTTTACATTAAATTTGCGGCGCCCCCTTTAATACGTGAGGGATAGTAAAAATTTTTGCTTTATTTGAACTTTTATTTCATTGTTTGGCCTTTTTAATAGATTACATTGTATTTTTTTATCCTCCTCTTTCAATCTTTCACTTCCTTCCTTACTCATCTCACCCGAATTGCGTTCAACGGCTTGAAACACATTAAATATAGATGATTATAGGGATCTCATAATTCTAAAAATTAAAAACGGGACTTTCAAGCCCAAATAAACAATTTTATTCTGTATGCATTTTTAATTTTTTCGTTCCATAGAGCCAACTCGAAAAAGAGGAATTGTGCCCTGCCAAATTCTCTGGAGAATGAAGGAGATTGACCTGTCTAAATTCGGATGGGATCCCTAGATGAATCTCAAAATTTTATTATTGTATATTTTTGCCAAGTTATTTTTATAATAAAATTCTCTATTTTTTTTTTTAATAAAAATTTAAAAATCTTGTTAACTATGTTATATATTATACTTCCTAAATATTTTTTCAAGTCAGCGGATGGGTTTCCACTCCCTGCCTCAAAAGTTTAAAAAATTTCAAGTCCACTACCTTAATCCTTTAAACCCAAATTTGTTTCTAAATATTCTAATTAATAAACGTTTCAAAGAGAATTTACCAGGAGTTAAAAGTTGATGGACACTTTCAAAAGGTAATCACTAGAGGTATGCGATAATAAATAAAAATAATCGATTATTTGGAGAGGGCAATTTCTCTTAATTTATTTTTAATTGTCTCTAATTGTCGTTTTGCTAGCGTGAAATGGCGCAAACTTTGGGAATTTAATTAATCAAATATTTTTTTTAGGAATAAAATCGATTATTTTGAACAGCCCAAATTAATTTACAATTTGAACATCTCTCCCGTTTCTTTCATTTCTATTTAAACAGTGGAATATTTATTTTTGATTGATTCCTTTTCAAAGTGTTAAAATATTATAAAATAATAAATGAATAAATTGACATTCAAATAAGTAATTCGACTTAATATTTTTTTTTCACAGTTGCGAATTTGTAGAAGCTTTTACGTCAAGACCCAAGATACCCCGGACTCCTTAAAGCAACAGAATAAAAACAAAAAGAATTTGTATTGTAATTTTTTATTAACAAAAACAAAATATTATAATATAATAAAAAAATTAAAAGAATATTTTATATTTAAATACAGATATTTTACAAAATAAATTATGATTTAAAAAAAAAGAGAGCGTATGTATGAGTGTGAGAGTAGGTTGGTGCTTCGTTAATACTGGCTGGTTTTCAGTCGATTTCGATTAAGGATAAGGGCCTGCAAAAAATAAAGTTGTTATTAATCATCTTGTTGAGAGAGGAGAGAAAGTTTTCAAGTCATCCTTTCACTCTCGGTGATTTAATTCGCTAATTCGCTTAAGCATATATAGGATGAGATGAATAACAGAAAGTCCTAATAAGAATCACATTTCCAACGCTGGAAATTTTTATAAAATATATATATGAGCCATTATCTTGTACGATAATAATCTCTTAACTAATATGACATTATTAATTTTTATTATTTTATTACTTTTAATTAATTTAAGTCGTTTAGAAGTATATTTCATTTTAAGAAAACTGATGTCTCAATTAATCACTACGTTAAAGTTGGATTCTAATTATTTTTTAGAGATGAGTAAGATATTGTGCTCATTTGATCAATTTAATTTGTGAATTCATAATATACTATTTTCTTACCGCCTGGAGCAACAGAATAGCTGCTATAGCTGTCACCACCCCCACTTGAGTATCCGCCATGACCACCACCTCCTCCAGAATATCCTCCATGACCTCCGCCTGAGGAATAACTCGAATATCCGCCGCCTCCATGTCCTCCTGAGGAATATCCACCACCTCCAAGGCCGCCGGATGAGTAACCTCCGAGTCCACCGCCGTGTCCTCCGGATGAGTATCCTCCTCCTCCATGACCACCAGAGGAATATCCTCCTCCGTGACCTCCACTAGAATAGCTGCCGCCTCCGAAACCTCCTCCATGTCCACCGCTGGAATATCCACCACCGAGGCCTCCGTGTCCTCCGCTCGAATATCCACCGAGGCCTCCTCCGTGTCCTCCGCTCGAATATCCACCGAGGCCTCCTCCGTGCCCTCCGCTCGAATATCCACCACCGAGGCTTCCTCCGTGTCCTCCGCTCGAATATCCACCACCGAGGCTTCCTCCGTGTCCTCCGCTCGAATATCCACCTCCGAAGCCTCCTCCATGCCCTCCAGAGGAGAAGCTTGAAAAGCTGGATCCTCCATGTCCGCCTCCACCAAATCCTCCATGGCCTCCGCCCAAACTGAATCCAGGCGATGATGAATAACCAGAGGAATAGCCATCGTCGTCACTGCTTGGGTAGTAGGAGCTGTAGCCACCACCACTTCCGTGGCCGCCGCCGAAACCTCCTCCGGAGGAATAACTACTGGAGCCCCCGTGTCCACCGCCGAAGCTTCCTTTGAAACTACTTCCTCCAAAGCCGCCTTTTAAGCTGCCACCTCCGAATCCTTTGTGACCTCCTCCGCTGGAGTAACTGCTCAGTAAGTAACTTGAACTTCCACCTCCGTGACCACCCCCGCCGTGTCCACCGCCTCCCCCGAATGAAGGAGGACCATAGCTATCACTAATGAAGCCTCCTCCGCCTCCACCTTTGAAAATGACAAATACTCGACTTAATAAATTTTCTAATCAACTAAATTCTGTTAGATACAAGAATGATCAAACCGATTTTATAAATTTATTTCCTTCAACAAACGGTAAAAGCAGCCATATTTATTTAAACAAATTGGTTTAAGTGAGAGGCTTTGATCAAGCTAAACAAATATAAACTACGATATAATTGATTGGTTAAAAAAATTGCCAATGGTCATTTTTGTATTCAAACATATATCTCTTGGCTTTTAAAGTTAGAATCTATTTCAATCAACAATCTCTTGGCAATGGGTTGGGGACATAATGTGTGTTCTGAATAAAAAAAAAAGTACATACCATGATACGATGATGGAGGTTCAGCAAGCACCAGGGCGAACACCAGAGCAGATACCAAGCTGATCTAGAGACAGAAGAAAAATTATTTCACAGACTATCCTTTAAGTCCTATAAATTAATTTCTTTCTCTCCTAAATTACTTCTCAACACAAAATCCTACAGTTAACTTCTATTCTTAGGACAAAAGATCTATCAAGATCCTCTATGATTAAAAAACAAACATTACCAAATCAAAATTTATAACAAGGAAAAGTGGATAAGCTGATCAACAAAAACTAATTCGAAAAAAGAAAAAAAATTTTGAGCCAGTTCCCAAACAAAGAGTCTAGTTGGACCCATGGGCATAAGAAAGTGACTCCTTTCAACAAAATCTTGATATATTCTGTTATTTTAAGAATACTAAAGGAATAAAAGAAAGATATAATTAAAATAAAATAACCCTACTTTTTTTTCAGCCTTTTGGAGTAGCTTTTTAGGTGAAAGTGGAGTTTGTATAGAAGGTACCATAATTTGTTAATTTAAGAGAATAATTATTCTAATAAGCTCATAAACTAAAAACCATAGAACTTGTAAAAATAAATCTATTATGTGGCTAATAAACAAAATCGAGAGGTTGGAAAAAATTATATATCGCCATTGGCAGGGCCTCTCAATTACCTTTACTTTCTTCCTACACTCTTTGTCTTAACAATAATTAACAGCTGCTTAAATAATTAAATTCAATATAAATTTAAATTTTTAAATAAAAAATTTTCTTAAAAATCAAAAAATATGCTATATTTAATATCTAAATAAATAATTTTGCACTTCATAGGCTTTGTTAAATGTAAAATAATCTTATTTGAAAGAAAAGCAATGATTTGGACATTTATTTATATATATATTTAAATATTTTAAGCTACAAATATAGTTATTATAGAAGGTGTCTTCAAGCAATTCAACAGATTACTTTCTTAAATTTTGCAATTAAGCCAAATAGAGGATATTTTAATACATTTTAGGTATTATTGGACTATACTAATAAGAAAAAATAAAATAATTTTTAATAAAGGGAAAATCAATATCCATTTAAAAATAATTCAAACTATCAGAAATTATATAAGATGTTTGAAAATCTAAATAAAAATAAATTTATTTTTCTATAATTATTTATATTTCAATCGAAGTATAAATATTTATAAAAAATATATTAGTCTCTTAAATACTTCAGAAGCCAACCTATAATCTCACATAAGCCACTAACAGGCGCCCCTTTATTATTATACGAATTAACGAATCAAAACGTTTGATAATTTAATTATAATTACTAGTATAATGTATAATTTAATACATGTCATTTTTGCAATGTTTGGTACCAAATCGTAAATTAAAAGAGAAATTCCGTTTTTTAATTTCTCAATTCAGCTAGCCGATGCGGCGTCATAGAATTCGTCCAAGCAGAGAAAGTGAACATCGATTCTCGAAAACAAATTAATAAATATAATAAAAATACTTTAAATTTTGATTAAAATAAAATAAATTCTATACTTTTAAACAATTTTAATATAAAATAATAAATAAATAAAAAATAAATTTATTTTAAAGTAAAATTAAAAAAAATTACTTTCTCTGACAAATATTCATTCCTTTCTTCTTCTGTTGAAATAATGTCCTTAGCGATAAAAACTTATTTAAATTTTATTGGTTACCAATTAATTTAAATAAATAAGGACGGGGCCTAAAAAGCTTCAGATGCCGAAAAAGACTTAAAAAAAAAAACAAACTTTTTGTCAATATGTTAGAGCTGATTTTTTCAATATAATTTACATGTTTCCAACTTGATACAGACTAAATTACTAAAAATATTTAAAAATTTCACATTTGAGATTTGTATTCTTTTAATTTGAATTATATAATTTATTTCACATTAAAGTGATCTATTTTTTTTTGTATTGTTGTTTACTTTTTCTTTTGATACAGACTATACCAACAACTTGACTATCTAATTTAAATATTTTTTTTAAACTCTCTTCGACATTTTGGGCCACATAGACTTTTAAACGACACATATATATTAAAATATAGACTATCTAGGCATATTTATTTAGATCAATTGGTATCCATTTAAATAAATTTTAATTGAACTGTCTCGCATCCGAATCCATACCTCTTGGCTTGGTTTTTTTTTTGTCTTTTTCGGCCATTTAGACTCCGTCCTATTTATTTATACCAGTTGGTAGCTAATATAATATAAATAAATTTTTGTTGCTCAAGACGGGAATCGAACCACTGACCTTTGGTACATGAAGCCAGAACTCTAGCTCTGCAAAGGAGAGGGTATTTTAAATATTTAAAATAAACGATCTATTAAAAAAAAGGAAGGGATTGTTGCTTATTTCAGAGATGTGCTGCTGTGCCTTTTCTATTAATTTTTTTATTCTTGGAAAAACTAACCATAAAAGTTAGTGAGAAAAAAAAAGCACTCGATAAATTTTTCAGCCAATAGGAGGCTGCTAAGTTACCAGTCTGAATATTCCATACTCAGGTATCAGTTAAACACCAAGTTCCTTTACTATATTTGAAAAAATATTAATCTTCATTATCACCATATTATTGTTTCTTCATTATCACTACTTTATGATAATTAATAAATGTTGATTTATTTTTGTTTTAATAATTAAAAGTACAATACTTGCCTTCTCAGTATATATTTTATTAATAAAAATAAATAACCTTAAAGTTATTTATTTTAATTTAAGTATAAACATTACACCAATGGCTAAAACAAAGGCCAATGGCTAAATAAATAAAAAAAAAAAAGTATAAACATTTAAGATTATAAACTGTATTTAATAATTAAAACAATTGACGCCTTGATCATTTGCTAGTTATGACCCTACGGCCAAGAGCAAGCTTTTTCACCAAAATTATTTTAATATAAAACTAGGGGTTTGAGAATAGTCACACCTCCTTTCCAATCTCCAAATAACCATTTATCTCAAAAAAGGGGGTGAACGTATAATCCCAAATCAATACAGGTTCAAATTCATTACAAGACAAAAATTTATTATACTCAATCGATGATGTAATTCGTCTTGGAAAGAAATGAGAACAGATATCCCAGTATAATCCCAAAAATATTCGATCGAGTAACAACAATGTCCTTGACAAATTATAAATAAGATTTTTGCCCAGATCAGAAAACAATCTTCTATTGTGATAAATAATTTTAATCCAAAATTCCTTAAGGAAGTGGAGAGTTTAAAGATTTATTGCATCCTATTTTAAAGTTCAGATAAAAATCTTTTTTCTTACAATAGAAACCTTTATCTGATCCTTTTAAAGAGTATTCAATCAATCTCTAGAATTATTTTCCCTTGGAACATCAAAATCATAGTGGAACGGTTAAGACTTCTAAATCATAATTAAGATCCTTGACAATTTTCAGATGACATGCAAGACAAGTCATTTGGCCGTCTAGGAACAAAGACATGTGAGATCCAAGTGAAGAGCGAATCCGGAACTCGTGACATTGCAAATTATGCAGCCGCCCACACACGCAATCGTCTCTCTCAATCAACTTTTCTTTGTATTCCGATAATCGCCTAACAACTTCCGTTAAGTATTTATGGCAAAGAGGTAAAAGTATTATTTAAACCATACTTTCTTTTATGCACTTGAATCCTCTCTAGTAATAAGATAAAGAAAAGCGCGAATTTCATTATAAATTAATTAAACCTATAATAATATTTGGAGGGTTAAATCGGGAAGAAATAATTATTACATTTTTGCTAAACTTCGATTTTGGTAACTGTCAAGGCTCCCTGGTTATTTTTAGTAACTTTTTAAACAATAACTAATCCATGCTTCTCTAATTTCCTCCTCCTCCAGGATACACAAAATTTAATTAGTAAATTTATGATGTAAAATAAAAATAAAAGACAAATTATTCATCTTAGTTAGAGCAATTTAAAACGATAATCAATTGATTGTAGCTAAAGAATTTTGTTAAATTTCATTTAAAATAAAGGTGATTTTAACTAAATTCCCTTGAGCCTTTAAAAAGTCTAATTCTACTTTTATTTTTTTTTAAATATGATTTACTTTTGCCTTTGGAGAAGAGACAATCATCTTGTTTCATGATCTAACAAGTTGTTCTAAATTAAGCAACAATTTTATTTTTAAAAATGTATTAAATTGAAATATGCCCTGTCCCTTTGTGCAGAGGTCTGTATGTTTCACATACAAAAAGTCAATAGTTCGCTTCCAGTTCTGAGTGACAAAAATTTATTTATATTATATCGTATATATATATGGTGGCTACCAATCGGTAGAAATAATAAGGACGGAGTCTAAATGGCCTCAGAAGCATTGGATAGTCTATATTTTAATAAAAGAGACTTAAAAAAAATTGAGAAATATTTATTTTTCTATCTAATGAAAAATTTTTTTCTGTCAATATTTAACTAACATAGGCAATATTTGAAATTTGTTTAATAATCCCCATAAAGTATCGATTATATATATATATATATATGTAGGTCATTAATTTTATATTAATATTGACAAATTGTAAATATTAAATAAAAAACTAAAAGAATAATTTGCTGATATTAAGCCTTTATGAGTTTTGTAACGATCATAGAAGATGACTTGAGTGACTTAAAGAAAAAAATACTAGGGTAGTACGTTGTCTCTAAAGGGGAAATAAAAAAAAGGTTGAACCACATTTTTTTACATCTAAATATATTTTCCAGGCTGTTGTTTAATACTTATTTAAAATGATTTATAATGATAATAAATTTTTCTTTCTTTTTTACACTCACCTTCTCGAAATACAAGGACCTTGGCTGTATCTCTTTAACAAAATCTATCTTGTTCAATATATTTCTATTCATTAATAATTAAGTCCCATCTCTTAGCAGGGCCGTATCCAGCCTTAAGTCATGGGGTAGGGTAATGAATGAAATATATATATATATTTATTTATTTATTTATTAATATACAAGGCACTCAGGTGTTCTTTATTGATGCTAATTTGCAAATTTGGTTCCGAATCATGGGGCCGCAATAAAATTGTGTTTATAGTCTAAATGTTCTTGGCAGCTAAAAAAGACTTAAAATTGAAAAAAAATCATGGGAGGTAATTACCCTCTTCCCCTTCTATTCGCATCTCTCTCATGGCTTGTTTTCCAAATATCTAAAAACTTTTAATTATTATTTAAAAAATCTGTGAGATTTCAAGATAATTACTATTATTTATTAATAACAAACAAGTTATAATTATTATTTTCCTGGGAAAGTAAGTGTAATTACATTTTAATTAAATTTAAGACATTATATGTTGGCTTGTATGTTCCGGTTAAAAAATAGCGTACATTGGCCACAAAAATTTTCTAGTTATCTAATTTTTAAAAAGTGGCCGTTTCATATGACAATATTTTCTTGTTAATTAATTTATTCTAATGAAAAAATAAACTGAGAAGATCTTCACAAAACCGACTAGACTCCTTAAAGAATATTGCTACTCTATGGCCAAATATGATTGAAATGTTCTTTATGAAATTTCATATTTAAGCTTCAGAGAGAAATATCTCAATTTGATCAACTTTTGACACTGATCTGACTCAGAATAATGATAATTTACTGATATGATCATATCTCTTGTTTATTTCAGATTTGTTTATATTTTTCTCTTACATATGAAGTATGTTAATTTTTTTCATGGATTTAAACCAAAATGTTGATTGAAATGAGATATTTACAACATGGAGTGAAAAGTCCCGGAACTCGCCACTATATGATATCACCAACCAGATACCCATGATTTTTAAAAAGTACCAACCTTCAAAAGATTCGTGTCAAATATTCATGACATTTCGGCCATTTGACTACGAGTAGAGTAGAGGCCGGGTAAGTGACGCTACTTTTGCTTGGGCGCCCGGTTTTCTAACAATCGACCAAAAACAGCAACATCTCGATGATTCAGAACGCGGTTTGAAGCTGTTTCACCATAATTCAAATGAGTTTTTGCCTCGATTCGTAACAATGGATGAAATATGTGCCCAAGAGGAATCAAATGAGAATGTCGAAAGTGAAACAAATGGATATTTTGACAAATCGTACTATAAGAAAGGAATCCAAAAGTTAGAGGACTGTTGGAATGAGTATATCGGTCTTGAAAGAAACTATGTTGAAGAATAAAATTGATTTTTGACAAAAAAAAATGTTTTTTTCTAGTATGTCTAAAGCTTGAAAATAAAATTTCATTAGGAAATATACTAATTCATGGAGGAGAATAAGTATTACGGAAGCTGAAACCCAACTCGGGTTCGAGTCCCGCTTGTGGTTACAATTATTCAACATTGTCATGGTCTCCTCCTCGGGTAGGAAAATGGGAAATATCTCATCCCCACTAACAGGCATAAAGGACTCAATTCATGCCGGATGGAAAACCCATCCCTAAAATTAAATCCATACCAATTCATGAAGGTTCGTTTGCCAACATTAAGGGTTTCCATCGTATTTATTGTAAGAGAATTTATTTAAATAAATAGAAAATGTTTTTGCAAATTAAATTATATTTATTTAAATAATTTCTCTTATTTGTTTCCCCTTGTATAATTTCCATTGGTGGGAGTAAGATATCAATTCTGAGTCATAAGAAAGAACCGGTCCTCCCTTCGACATCTCCTTTCTTTGCATCCTCTTTCGGATATAAACCATTAGCCAAGAGCTGTAAAGTGCATTCACTCCCCTCTCGCTTTCTTTCTGATTGCGAATTAATTTTCTACCAATGACCTTAAAGCTCTGGGAAGAAAGTCTCCGACGCTCTGTCCTTCCTTCCTTATCACGCTCTCATTATTATAATAAATTCAAGGTCATTACCAATTTTTACTCTGAATTTTTTTAAATTATAATTATTTTATTTGAATATTCAAAATAGTTATTTATTTAATAAAGGAAAAGTTTACACAATTTCTAATTTAAATAAGATAAATTCTTATTTTAAAAAAGAGGCTTCCACGGTTAGTAAATTTATATTTTAAATTACTCAGGCAACTCTAAATTATAATTACATATTTATTTTATTTTGTGGTCCATTATAATAATATATACATCTCATTCTATCGAAATATTATATGACTCAAAATTGGAAAAATATACTCTAGTTTTACTATTGATTGATTTTTGTCTTTTTAAAAAGAACCTTAACTTGATCTTCCCGTAACAAACAGTGTTTTATTAAAATCAACTTGCAATCTAGATCTTTCATTGTTTTTTGATGTAACAAATTAATTTCCTAAAATAATTATCTTTAAGAGACAGTGCAAATAATAGAAATTGTAGGCTGTAATCATTGGGAGATCAAAAAAGCCAAAAATGCATTCAACTCCGCCCTGTTTTTATTTACTTTTCTTAATATTCCAAATATTTTAAATTACTCTTTAAACATAAAAACTTATAAAACTCGTTCTTCTACTAAGAATAAACTAAGTCTGAGTGTATAAGAGAAAAGATAGAGTATTAGCAAAATGAATAATTATGTTTAACTCTTTATTCTCAGATGAAAAGGACATCAATATCACTTGCTTGTTAAAAATTTTTTATAAATTTTCTTTTACCTATTTATGCAATTTATAGAAGAGGGAAAATATTGGGATCGCAAAAAAATCGATATCAAGATTTCAACAGAAATACAGGTCCTCGGAGTCTAAAAAAATGAGTGTCGCAAAATGGTCTGTGTTTATATGTGTGTTGTGGGTGAACAACATTTCTCAAAAACGAAAAAACGTACGAGACTGAAATTTTATATTTAAGATACTAAGGTACCCTCGTCGCTTGCCCATCGAAGCTTTTCACTAGAATCGCCCTGAAGGTACTGGTACTTTACTGATGTGCTTTTTTTTAGTTTTTTCGATTTTCTCAAAAAATTTGCTCTAAAGATTTTGATTAAAATTCATAAACCAATTATTTATTAGATGATCTTTGAAATGTATAAACCCTTATCCCCTCCAAATTGTTTGGGGCCCAATTTACTCGTTTTTAGGTTTTTTGTGATTTTTTTCTTTAATAACCATTCTAACGATATTTATTTAATTGGTTGTACATTGAAGAGTGTAAAAATTGGTGTTACAATACATAACTTAGCTTTTCATAGGCAAGAGAAAGTTGTGTAATATGCGGTCACACACCAGATTTTTCTAAGAATGAGTCTTGTTCCTATGTAAGAAATAAATATTCTTAAGAAAAATCAATTTACTTTCCGCTTATGTTTGTTTACGCTCGGAAGTCATAAAGAGTGATTATTACTGGAGTTCAAATAACTATTCATTATTTTTAAATTTAGAGCATAGAAGCAAGGCTGATTTAAAATGGAGAATAAAACATTCATATTTTTTTTTTACTGATTTAAAATGCGAAAAAATAGAATTTATACATAAGATAAACGCTCAACTACAGAGCTGTAAAC